>JAQQZT010000014.1:14843102-14882566 GCA_030068275.1 Clarias platycephalus
ATACAATATATATTTTTAGGTTTGCATTAGCTTTTTAGTTCAGAACGCAATTTGAAGACAGAATTTGAAAGCTAGACTCAAAACATACATTAATTGTGTTACTTTAATAACTTCCATGCTGATTTCTAAGCATGTAGGGTCTCGTTGTCTTGTTGAATGGGTGAATTAAGGCCAAGCCTGATCCTCTTGGCTGAGAAATATCCTGACTATGATGTCATCAATATTTGAAAAAAAAAAAAGAAAACGGCCACATGGCTCTAACGCATCAATAATTTATGATTATATTTTCCTTAGAGTGAAAGTTACGTAATTTATTAGGAGTTGCTGTCCTGGTGGGGGACAGAAACTAGTACGAACCTTTGATCCTGTCTTGTGTGTGTGTGTGTGCAGGTACACAACCCTGTCATATCGAGCCCCAGAGATGATTAACTTGTACCAAGGGAAAGCCATCACAACCAAGGCTGATATCTGGGTAGGTACACATACACGCGCTCATTCCCGCCCACTCGAATGCGCGCACACAAGCACACACATAAACACACAGACCCCCCCCCCCCTTTTGTCCTTTGGTGTATGTGGCTTGCATGAACTCATTGTTATGCTAAGGATCTGGTTTGGCCAGGTAGACGTAACGAACCTAGAGGCCAAACCGGTTTCCTTCAGGAATGAGTTTTGTAATGGGGAAGGATTTCCTTAAGAGGATTGCTGTAATTTTTCTGTTTATTCCCTGAACATAAAAAAAGATCCATATCCAATATCCAAGAGAATCCAAATGTGGAAGAAGGAGTTTCTTTTATTTATGTATAGTTTATTTATAGTATGTGAGGTGTTGTTTCCAGTTTAACACAGCCTTGGCAGTGTTTATATTTTTTATATAGTGTGTTTTGTTTTTATGATTAGGATCTGCAGTGCTGCTTCCCGTTCCTGTTTATTTTAATTTCAAAACACCCTGTGTACAATCTCAGTAATTCGTAATGTAAACACCTTTTTTTTTTTTTTTTTTTTTTTAATTGAATTGATGCATGAGGAGAAATATGTCTGAACTAACATTTACATTTTATTTGTAGTGATTCTATACAGCACTTATGTTACACCCAAGTAAAGTCTGATTTAAAAGTATTAGTTCATGAAATAGTCATGAGACTGAGGACAAGTGCAGAGTCGAAGTAGTAGTAGTAAGACTTCCTTGAGAAGTTCAAATGAAGGTGGAAGAGTAAAAGGAAAGGAAATTTCCTGGTCCAACTCTAAATATAGATGGCGTTTGAGCACATAAGTTCTTCCTCTTCTGTATGATGTGAGGCAGAGATGATTTTTTTTCTTTTTTTTTGTCTTAAACAGGGGTGTAAGAATATACAAGAATAAATCACTCAAGCTGAATGGATTACAATGGACCGACCTTTTCACAGCCTCAGCTTTGTAGTAATTATTTAAAAAGCAGGCATATATAAGCAGAGTGTCAATGTTTCCTGTCAGTTATTGCTTTGTGTTAAAAATAGAAAGAATTGTGCACAAGTTCATCGACAATGTTGACACGTGCTTGTTCGTTTCCTTGCAGTGCTCATCAGCGTGCAGGTTGATGTCACATGTCTTTATTTGTTTTGCTACGATTATGAACGAGTTTACATTTCGCGTTCTCTACCTTTCTTAGGCACTTGGATGCTTGTTGTACAAGCTGTGTTTCTTCACACTTCCATTTGGGGAGAGTCAGGTCGCCATATGTGATGGAATCTTCAGCGTTTCAGACAGCTCAAAGTTTTCCTTCAAACTGCACTGCTTAATCAGTAAGTGCCAGCGCGTTGTCCGTCAGATCACGCAGATCTGCTTTTCTGAACCTCATCCACATCTGGAAAATAGGAAGGAGCTACATTCAAACAGCTGCTTCACTGATGAGGATCAGGCCTCAGTGAGATGTTTACTTTTGTTGTACTGCCACCTCCTGGTGGTGATCAAACATTGTAGATTTTCTTTTTTTTCTTTTTTTACTCTGTAGTTGTTCATTCACAAATCCTTCCATTCACATTTTCTTTGAACAACTTAACAAGCATGGAAATAATCATATAAAACTGTAATAGTTTTTGGAAACAAAACAAGCTTCCAATACAAAACTAAAGGCAAACCAAGTGTAGATAGATAGATAGATAGATTCTTTCTTTCTTTCTTTCTTATCCTGATGGAAATTTCAGATATCCAGCAGCAATAGAGACAGTAACACAGACAGGTTGTAGATGTGATCGCACATTGTATATCTTACATACAGTCGGTATACACACGGTAATGTTAGACCTGACTAGAACAAAAACTACAAGATGTATAAGAAGAATATAAATAAAGAATATAAATAACAAAAAAACTAATAACATAAATGAGATTAATTGCAGTGCAGCCATTAATGTGTGAAAAAAGTGACAGTGCAAAAAGTATTAATTGTTCAAATACCTGTTCAAGAGCAGCACAGCAACTCGGTTCTCACTGATCGCTGGTGTTCTATTTTTCACACTTGTAGGATATATGTTGGAGCCTGATCCAGAGAAAAGACCAGACATCTATCAAGTCTCTCACTTTGCCTTTAGACTTGCTGGAAAGGAGTGTCCCGTGCCAAATCTATTTGTGGGTTCCGTCACCACAGTATTCAAATATATTTGTCATAATTGCAGTGTTGCTTAAACTCTTTCTAATGATTTGATGGAATGAATGTTTGGGTTCTGTTCTGCAGAATTCCCCCCTTCCCACATCACTACCAGAGCCACTAACAGCCAGTGACATCGCTGCTAAGAAGAGCCAGACAAAAGCCAGGTATTTGAAATTGTACACAATGGTTAAACTCACGACAAATAGTTCGAGATCCTAATGTTCCATGTGCACTATAAAAATGGCAGCTTTCACTTATCATAAAAGATAAACAGTTTTGTGCTGAGGGTGTGTATAATTATTATTATTATATTATTATTTATTTTTGCAGAATAACAGATTCCGTCGGTCCCACGGAAACCTCTATCGCTCCAAGGCAAAGGCCGAAAGCAGCCAACAGCAACGTGCTGCCCCTGCCCAACACTGTCACACCGGTGAAAATGAACGCCCCTCCAGGAGCAGTCAGCAACGGACAGAAACGTACGTCTTTTCCGTTTTTTTTGTCCAGTACCCATACTCAGTCTAAAGTATTGGACTCAGCGAAAATCTAACTTTTTTTTTTTTCCCACACCATGTGAACTGAAGGTAGCATTTAGCTTTAGACTCTCACAATGTGAGTGTGTGGTTTCGTTTCAGCACAAGGAAACGGGCAGCAGGCAGCTGTGCAGATGCAGAGCAGCAATCAGCACAACCGCGTGTTACAGCAGCTGCAGCCTGGGGACCTGAGACTGCAACAACTGCACCATCAACAACAACAACAACCACCACCACCACAACCACCACAACCACAACATAACCTGC
Source organism: Clarias platycephalus (assembly GCA_030068275.1). Classification (NCBI taxonomy): domain Eukaryota; kingdom Metazoa; phylum Chordata; class Actinopteri; order Siluriformes; family Clariidae; genus Clarias; species Clarias platycephalus. The sequence goes on from JAQQZT010000014.1 coordinate 14,846,532, forward strand.
ACCACCAGCAACAAGTCAGTCCACAGCAGCTGCAGTACATGCAGGTAATTGATTGGTTTTTTTTTTTGGGATGAGACTCTTAGCCACAGTAAAACATTTGAACGGTGCAAACTTTTTGAAGAAAGAAAAAAAATCCAATCATGGCTCCAATCATTAGTGTAGCAGGAGGTTATATAGAGAAATAAAGGAAGTTTTCACCCTTTGTACATTAAAATGTTCATTTCATGACTAACATGTTTGAAGCTAACCTATGCTACTACTTCCACTCCCAGCTAAACTACACACATCAGCTGACGATGTGATCTGACCATTGCTAGGAAGTACTCTGACCCCAGTTCAGCACATTAATTATTATATCTATAACAGTGCAGCATAACTGTAAAAGTGAAGCACATGTTATTGTTATTGTTTTTTTTATCATAACTAAAATGTTATGCAATATAACTGAAGTTTGCATTGTGGATTCATTATCAGACACGCCTCTGAATCGGTCATGTAAACATGACGGCTGCACTTATTTTTTTAACAGCAAGAAATAAAATATATTTTTATTAAATAAAAAAAATAAAAAAGCTTGTATGACATTCCAGATTTTATTAAATTGCTCATTGTCTCTCTCTCTCTCTCTCTCTCTAGCTCTCTCTCTCTTCTACTGTAGAAGACATGTTTGAAAATGTTTTGGCAATTATTCAACATATACAGTATATGATATGATATGTGATTTTTCACACGTACTTGCTGGGCCGCATTTTGCAGAGCATCCTGCTGAACGCACTTGGCTCCTGGTGCTAGTTATCAACGAGTTATTATGATCTGTAAATGTAGCAGTGTGTCAGTGGCTTTGTGTGACAGTATAGCTTTTAGAGTGAGATGCTGTTGACTATAAAGAAAAGAAAAAAAAACTTTTTGTGAGCATCACATACAATGGTGTAAGTGCTTTAGGTGCATATATATATGATGGAGGTAAGTATAAGGTGTCAGTATATGAAGATGATGTCGCTTTTTAATAATGCTTGTTTGTTGTTGAATAAGGATTTGAGAATGCTTGCAGAATTTTGCCTTATGTTTGACCCTTTTTATTTTAATTGATAAATGTAGTGGAGTTGATTTGCAGCACAGCATTTTGTGTTTAGAAATATTTTAGTGGGAAAGCAACAACAAAGACATGAGGCAAGAACAATGGTGCCAAATTCTTGTGCCAGTTTTCGAGAGTGCCAGTGCACAGTGCATACAGTATAACCTGAAACATGGCAGAATTATTCCTCTGTATTTTTAGTTCCACAAGTATTTTTCTGTATACACACACTGTTACTAAAAGTATGAGCACGATTGCTCATCACGCAGTTACATTACATTTTCCCTTCACTGGATCTAACATCAAACATCTCAAACATTTTCAAGCAAGACAAATGCCTCTGTGAACAAATCGAAGAACTGGAGTGTCCTGCACAGAGCCCTGACCTCAACCCCACTTAACACCCTTGGGATGACTACTGGCTTCATTCCAGGCCTTAAAACATCCGTGCTGACCTCTCGTGTCTGAACGTGCTAGAATCCCCACATCCACCATCTAAAATCTAGTGAAACGACTTCCAAGAAGAGTGGAGGTTATTATAACAGAAATGAGAGTCTAAATCTGGAAATTACATGTTCACAAACGTTTGGCCATGTATACGGGTGCGTCTCAATAAATTAGAATTTCATTGAAAAGTTTATTTATTTCAGTAATTAAATTCGAAAAGTGAAACACATGTAGACAGTTTTATTTAGAAACCATGAACTTGGCTTTGGACTGCATTGATATGAACTGTTTAACAATGATGGCTTATGACCGCAGTCACTTTGATAGATTTAGGCCTGAGATTGACATAAAAATCTGTTCATGACCATCTCAATCAGTGAACAGTTTCTAAAGTCTTCATAATATACTTTATATTCAGACTTCATTGTAACTAAAATTAATTTTCTGTTGGACAATAGCTCATTTAACCGTCTAGGACACTGTTATGGAAAGGATTTATCTTGTATCAAACAAATGAAGAGTCTAGTTTCTCTCAAATTTTTTACTTTTTAAAAGTATTAATTTTTTTTTTATCATGTATAGTTGCTTTGTGGTGATGTCCATTATTAAAAGCACTATATAAATAAAATAACATTGAAATAAGAGAGAGCGAGAGAGCACTCATTAAAAAAGTGATTGTATTTTGTGTCGCTTACATTTACATTTAGGCATTTGTCAGATGCTGTAATCCAGAACGACTTAAAAGTGCTTTGAGGTTTCCGTCCTTTGAGGTTTGATACATCCTTCCACTGGGTTACTAGGTTACTAACCATAAGTACCTTCAGACGAACACTGTGGGGAAGGTTTTTTTCTATACTTTAGCTGTACAAATTGCATAAAAAGCTACGTTTGTGATTAACTGTCTTTTAAAGAGGTTATTATTTGCATGCATGTGGGTATTTATGGGCCTGTAATATATACTGCTAGTTCATATAATCATATGAACTTCAAAAGGTAAAATTTCCGCTTTGTTACACAAAGAGACTTTTTTTTTCTTTGAAAGACGTTGCTTGGATATTGTGTACACACCATTGAAGTTGGATCGGTACATTCCGTCTTATATTAGCAGGAACAGACTGTGCTTATGGGTGGATTGTTGGGCAAGGCTATTTCAGATAACTTTCCATTTTATTAGCTTTCTTCATGGAATGCCACACATGTTAATTGATTTAGTGTGGGCTTATCGACTCTGGCAGAGTTCTGATTTTAGTTATTTCAGTCGCACGCAGACAGATGGCAGTGTGGGCCATGTGTTTGAATGAGAACCAGACAGTCTGTATTGGGGAGCACAGCAGGTGGTCATCTGGTTAATTGTGTATTACTCTGTTAATGGGATAGATGGCCTAACACAGCTGTCTTACGGCTGCTCGAAAGCAGTTTTCTCTTCTTGTCCGCATGTGACCAGGACATGTGTTCGGTATTAGCTAAACAGGGCTTACCGCTTAACCCTGGTTGGTTTTGCTATGTTTATTGAAACAGGATCAGGATGAGGTTGTTTTGTAGTTATTCCCATGTTGGCGTCAGTAGTTAAAGTCAAGAGATGGTGTAATAATAGAAATACTGCATGTGCGATCACTACAAGCACAGACTTAACTGATTTTAAGTCTTGTTTAAGACCCTTTGTGCGATTTCTTTAAGTATACTAATAGACATATATTACATTAAGATGTAAAGGAGTTTCCTCAAAGGGGATTACCTAAAAATGTCTGTTTTTATCTTTTCGCAGTATCAGGCCATGCAGCAGAGCCTCCACATGCAGCAGCAGCAGCATATGCTTCACCAACAGATGCTGATGCAGCAGTCCATGTATCACCCGCAGCAGCAGCATTATGCAGCTCTGGTGAGTAAAACACACATGCACGCAGCAGCCTGGCACATTTAACTCACTTTTTTTAAAGGAGAAAAACCACTGTATTATAGCATACACTAATTATTATGATTTAATAAGTAATACTATCTAATAAGTAGTCGTCTTTTTAGAGCATCTGTTTAAAGATCCAGGTTTGGTTATGGCTGGACTGGAGTTTAGTACCGTCATTGAGGCATGCGCTGGGTTCAAACACCAACATGTGAATGCATGCAGATATTATTCACTTAAGAAAAGTCCAGTTGGATGGCACCGTTCTGCCTCGATTACTAATTTGGCCGCCTGCACGCCATGCAAAAGCTCTTTGTGCCAAACGGTTGCCGAGTCCAAGTCGATGCCAGTCGGTCGCATCCATCAGTAATTCCTCCAGAAACGTATTTACGCTAAACACCAAGGCGACGCAACCAGGCTTCCTCTAAATACATAATGTTAAGGCGGCACAATTTTTAGCTCATTTTCCACCGAATGGTTACCATCTGTTTAATTTCAGCTGCAATCTGCTCCATGCAAAGCCATCAGGGGATTGAATGGGGGGTGAAATCGACCGATTCTCTGTGTTAAATCGTAACATATGAAGCAATTACACTGTAGGGAAATCTAAGCGGTTATCTATCACTCTCTTGCTGTCTTCATGTCCTGAACGGTCACTTTGGGTTGAAAAGGACTTGGTGTACTTTCCCTTTTTGACACCAAACATTTGTGTGAGTTTTTTTTTTTCTTTTCTAATTCCTTCTTTTTTTCTTTTTTTTTTTCCCCCCAAGATAGAAGCTTTAAAAAATTTTAATCACAGAAATACCTTGTGGTGAAGCAGATTTGAGAATGAAAATGCATTTTAACAGTTTACAACTGTGTTTCTGACTCGTCCTCGTCAGTGGTTGTTTGTTAGTGTGTGTGTGTGTGTGTGTGTGTGTGTGTGTGTGTGTGTGTGTGTGTGTGTGTGTGTGTGTGTCCTCAGTAGGTCACATAGAATCCCACAGCCCCACCTCTGTCATTATAGTCCATTATGCTCATATTATGTCTCTCTCTTTCTTTTTCCTCTCCTCGATAACAGATCCATCAGTATCAGCAGGCGTTTGCTAGCCAGCAGCAGCAGCAGTGTGCGCCAACACAGCCCTACATTTCCCCACTAGAGTTCCATGCATCAGTGAGCGCCTACAACCCTGCCGGACCCTCACCTGCGGAAGCTCCTTTCAGCAACACCAGGTAGCACCTCCACCTCCGCTTCCATCACGGTTTTACATCTCTGAAGAGGTTTTAAAAGCACTAACTAATTAATTTTTCTCTTCCCGCCGATCGCAGAATGACCGTGCCTAGTTCAGAATTGGTCAGTCCGTCTCTTCAGACGGTCAGTAATCCTCCTGACATGTCTCGCTGGAACCCGTTCGGAGAGGACAACTTCTCAAAGCTCACCGAGGAGGAGCTGTTGGACAGAGAGTTTGACCTTCTCAGAGCAAGCAAGTGTTACGAGCTAATCCTCGGCTTATTCTGGCTTATTCCATTTGGCAGACCTGTCAGATTTTTTTTTTTTAATGCGTTCCGCATAAGAGCTGTTCGTTTAAACATTGCTATGAGCCATCAATCGGAAATATGCCAAAAAAATAAAAAAAAAACATTAATTTTAACATGAAGTAAATTGTATTTTTAGATGCTCACATTAGACAAGTATATACTTAACACATTTTAACAGACTTCTGCCAGTTTCAGTTTAGTTATTTCACAAAACACTTGTCTTGTACAAGCATATACAGTGTTTAAAAAATAATAATAATAAAATCCTGATTTGTGTGTCTATCTTAATAGACTGCCTGCGATCTTCTTCAAACCATGGCAACCTGAGTAAACATAAAATATAAGATTTAAATGATAATTGTATTCATTTAATTTATAAAAAAAAAAAAAAGTTATCCAGTACTGGAAAAAACGGCAATGCAAATGTGCCGCGTATAGCAACACAAAACAGGGCAGGTTTGAGGCATATCAAGCCCCAGCTCAATGCAGTTATCCAGTCATTGTTGCGCCCACGAGCAATGGCTGACCTTTAGCTTTGACCCTAGCTACGCTGGAATATGTATACGAAGAATTTCACTGTGCAGTAATGTACACGTGACAAAGTCTAAACTTAAATACTCCAATCGAACACCAGCGTTATCCTCAGATGTCACAAGGGTGGAATCTTGGCCCACTTTTCTTTGCAGTACTGATTAAATATAGCCACATCGGAGGGTTCGTGAGTGTAAACTGCTCATTGGTGCGACCCCACCATCTCAGTGGGATGAGGACTGGACCTTGCCTAGGCCACTCTGAAACTTTATATATATACATTTTATTTTGAGCTGTTCAGAGGAGCCAGTCACCTTATTCACATACTCGGGATTATTCTTTTACTGCATAAACCATTTGCACTCGAGCTTCAACTTACAGACTGATGACGTGATGAGTAGAATTATGGCAAGACTTCAAAACCAAATGATGTTATCTTAGCCTTCTGCTTTTACTCATCACCAGTGTTGGGGAAGTTACTCAAAAAAAGTAATCTATGAATTACTAATTACTACTTTAAAATTGTTTTTTGATTACATGACTGATTATTACATGTAAAAAGTAATCAGATTACTAATTAGGTTACTTTGAAAATATCTGTCACTGCGTGCTGTTGTCCTGTTGTTGCTCCTCACACACTCTGTAGGCTCCCTCCCCTTCTGCAGGTCGGGCTGGCCTCCACTTTTTTCCCTTCCTCCCTCCTTTTACCCTTTTCCCATAATACCTCGCCTCGTGTCCGTGTGTCTGTGGTGCCACCCGTCCAATAAGAGTGAACCCGTTACAAAATCAAATGTAAAACTACAAAGCTCTCCGACAATTAATTAAAGCACATGCTGGTTAACTGATGCTGCCGCACAAAACCTGATTTTTTTTTTTTTTCTTTTTTCATTTTGATTCATTTTTAAGCATTTGCTTAAAAGTATTCAAGTATTTGCCTTTTACACTAACTAGCTTGTGAGAAGTTTTCCTAAAAACATACTATTTAAAATAACATACACAGCATTTACTTTTGATGCACCATAGTTTCTTGCAGAAGAACCAGGAATTGCATTTGCCTACAGGCCTTATTTGTCTTGCATCAATTATTTTGCTTCAATAATATACAATTATTATTATTTAAAACTTGGATTTTGTGTTTGTTCAGGTTTCCTTTTTTTTATGTGTAATTTTGTTTAAGCATGATATACAAAAAACAAAGAAGAAATCAGTAAGGGGTGAATATTTTTTCACAGCACTACATGCTCTTGCTATACTGTTGGTGCACAAGTGATTTGTGAAGGACTGTATAAAAATGTGCTACCCTTAAATATTACCATTTCTCTTCGTGTTTGGCAGGTCTGCTTCGGTTGAGTGCACATTTTGATTTTTCTTGTGACGGATTTGTCATCTGTTCCTAATTTCGTTCCGTGTTGCCTGAAATAATGCTCTCTCTTCCTCTCCAGCAGATAAACGAGTGGAGAAAGCGGCAAGCTTGCAGTCTGGCGGCACAACCCTGGTGCCAGAGGACCCCTTCGGCTCTGTGCCCTTCGTGGCCAACGCAGGCAAGTTCTAGCAGCTATGCTCCAAATAAAGACTGTGACCCTCTTATTGTCCCCTTCTGCTTATACGCTGTCCATCTCCTCAACTTCCCACTGCACCTTTGTACCTCCTACTCTCTGGATTCACACCAAGTCTCTTCTGGACCCGGGAGTGAGGCGGGATCATGAAGTCGCTAAAGTACAGGGATGGGTTCATGAGTAAGATGAGCGAACCAGGCCCTGATAGGTATAACGTAGGAAAAATGTTACATAGCAATAGGAATAGTGTTCGAAGGTTGCAAAAAAAAGTGTATGATATATGGATTTGTTTTTTTAATCCGCTGAACTAAACAAGGCGTAGACAGCGTCAAGGTTTGTAGTACTAATATTTCAAAGGTTTTTTTTTTTCTTCTGTTCTACAGAAAAAAAAAAGATGACGTGTTTTTTTTTTTGTTTGTTTTGTTTTAAATTGAAGCCAATGGGCAATGTAGTGCCTCCATGCTTTTTAGCTTGCCTTTGCCTTTATGACTTTTTTTGGGTGGCTTCTGCACTTTATTGTTATAGGACAAAAAAAAAAAATCTCTCTAAATACTTTAGCTGTGTACCAAAAGTGTCAGACTTCTTTTTTAGAGTAGAATATCATGGACTTGAAAATTAGTGCTACTTCAGTGTAGGAAGGACGTAAGTGTAAAATATTATAATTTCGTTTAGTGCTAAGTTAAAAGGATCGTGTTTTGGGAAAACCATGATTTATTTTTATTTTTTTTCCAGTCACAAGTAACTTCATACGATAGTGAAGTGCAACCACACTCGTTAGACTTCACCATCATAAAGTGCTGCTAATAAAAATGTTGGATTCATTCATTTTGGCATTTTCACACTACATTGCATCAGTTTGGCATGAAAGAATAGTCTTCTTAATTCTTGAGCAAACTGTTTTTCACTTATATTAAAAGCTACATATTTTGTGTCTCAATTAGTAACATTTTTTATTTTTTTTTTACTTTATGTTGATAATTGTGGCGAAAGCCAGGATTTCTCAGGTACACACTCATGGATCTCACTTAACGAAACATTTCCAGGGATCTTCATAGCCACTGTGTTTACTTGTCCTTAACATGCCAATTTTGCATGGAGTTAATCACAAGTTTCTCTCCAGTGTTAAAATTGGCTTTGATTCCCTCATTGAGCCTTATCCCTCTTCTTCTTTTTTTTTTTTAAAACTGTGAAGATACTTTGTGTTGCCAATTTATGGAACGTTGGCAGATTCATTAAGTTAGGATGAGTTTAGACACATAATCAGAGGACTGTTGGATCTGTGTAGGATCTAAATGTGCACAGTCCTCAATTTCCTGTCTTTTTTTATTTTTTTTTTATTTCCATCTCCGAATGTGATGCTTTGCTATGTAGCCTATGTTTGTGTGCATTCACTTTTTTCTTGTTCACTTGTTTCTTAGTGCCATAGAACCAGGCTGTGTCTGAGAATGCAGAATGCATTGACTTTTCTTTTTTTTTTTTTATGTGTTACAACCACAGCAACAACAACAACAACAAAAATCATACACATTATATATTTCATTGCTGCTTTTTCATTCAACAAAGCACAAATAATCTCACTGACTCATTGGAACCAAATACTGAGATGTCAGTTTATTAATTACTACTGTACATGAGGGATACCTAATAATACTAATAACAACAACAACAATAATAATACCCTGCTAACTTGGTGTGTACATACAAACAGATTCTTACCAGCTACTTCACTGGGAATAATGCAGTTATCCAGTCAGCCAGTCATACTGTATGGCAGCGGTGCAGTGCATGAAATAATAGAGATGTGATACAGTGCTACAGACCACCTCGGGTTCCACTTGTGTTTGCAAGGACCAGGAATATGATGCTGAAGATTCTTGGTGTGTGGAACCTGATTGTGGACGACTTCTGTTGTCGCCCATCGTCATATGCTTTCTGAGTCGCTTTTCCTCACATGATTGTACAGTAGTTATTAGTTACTTGACTTGACTGTAACCTTCCTGTTAGCTTGAAATATCTTGCCCATTGAACTGCAACTCGGGGGATGGTTTTGCGTTTCAGTTTTTGGGTATTTTGTTCCGTCAATCTGGCGCATCTGTCTGGCAGTTACTGATGCCTATGGTCATCCACACACTACAGGCATTTTGGGAACGCCAATTAGCCTAACCTGTATGTCTTTTGACTGTGGGAGGAAACCGGAGTACCCGGTGCAAACCTACCAAAGCACGGGGAGAACATGCAAACTCCATGTTCACAGATCCAAGGCGGGAATCAAACCTGGACCCTGGAGGTGCAAGGAGACGGTGGTAAGGTAAACACTACGCCACCTTGCCGCCTTCATAGACCTATAGTGACTAAAACCTAAGTGTGAACATTCTAGTTTGTCCACTGTTCAAGTCACTCAGATCACATTTACTGACTTCACATTTACAAGCTCCAAAGTTTGTGCCTTGTATCTGCACACTTGTACACCTGCGCTTTCTTGCAATCGTCCAATCGACAAATCATGTGCAAGTGTTCCTATTAAAGTGGCTGGCGGGTATGTTTGTATGTATTGTTTGGCATACAAAGATCTAGTAATTAATAAACTGACACAGTGTACTGTATGTAAGGCTGCTGTTTTTTTCTGAGCACAGATTAAGGTTACTCTTGGATTAAATTGTACAGGGGCTTCTTTATTGAAAATCCATGCTAGATATAAGCTGTGTACAGAAAATCGTACCTCTGAAGTACACACATCACCTCATTGCTTTGCTTTTTGTTTAACCAAAGGTAAGTTGATACATTTAGACAGTCCATGTTATAAGATCTAATCTTTTTGTGTGTGTGTTTGTGTGTATTATTCATTCATCTCATTGTTTACGTAAGTTCTGACCAGCATCAGAACGATTGGCACATGTTTTATTAATTGCCTGTCTACTATCTGATGTTGTATTAGATAAAGACAGCCATTCTCAGAGACATCTTGGTTCAGTGGGACATTTTTTGAAATTTGGGAAAGGTTAAAAAAAAACAAAAAAAAAAACATCTGAGCCATGTTTCACACTAGATACATGCATGCACATAAAAATAAACAAAAAGGTACATTAAGAAAAACGGTAAAAAAAAAAAAAAGAATGTTAGATTGTGAAGGGCTGTTTCGTACACTTCCTTCATTATTACAGTAGGTGTTAACTCTCTTCAATGTTCGTATGTTGTCTCTGAAAATAAGGGTGAAGGTTAGCGTAACAGATTAGTATCTTGTAGCTACACAGCTTCCAGTGTTAGATGATTTTTGTTGGTACAGAGCATCTATAATTCTCAACATGTTGCAGCACACCAACTAGCACTCATTCTGCCATCTAAGGTTAACGTCCTGTGGTGCTTTTGGGAGTCCAGAATGCTTCCTAGGCCAAATATTTATAAAACTATAGCAGAAATCTAGGTCAATAGGCTTTTCATACATTTATATCTATTATATATATATATATAAGTATAGCTGAATAAGATGTTCAGAATGTTCTGTTCCCATAAAACAGAAATGTAAATGCTTATGTATCATAATGTATAATGATGTATTTCTTTACAAACTGCTAATGATTAATAAAAATCTATCCAAAGCAATATACACTTCTGTTGATTTTGTTATAAAAGTTCCGCTGTCTTGTGGTCTGGAGCTCTATACCAAATAATCAAGATGTTTGTGATATGAGCATGGCTGTCTTTATCTATTACATCTGTATAAATACAAAAAAAAGAAGTTAAGCATTAAATGAATTTATACCACAGCATTGCTGAATTCTTAAATTTGCACAGTAATTACAATCAGATTTGTTTCAATGTGCACCTTCTAATACAATATTGTTTCCATAGTAAATTTATAAGTAGCGCGTACACAGAGATGTTTGTCAATTTTTAAAATGTGCTTTTATGTAAGAAAGTAAAATGTATAATCATTAATGAGGTGACATTTTTGGACATTAGATGATTATTTAGCATTTATTGAAGGAATTTCAATAACATTTTTTAGAATTATCATTTTAAAGCAATATTAGCAAAAAACGTTATTAACTTCAAGAGGAAGAACAAGGACTGGTGAGTGAGCTATTGTTTCTCCATTATAACGCAATGTAACTGACTTGTTTCATGGATGTCTAAGGAGTTCATTATAAGTATATATCAGTTAAATTGTACTACTTGTCTATGGATGATGTAAAAAATCCAGTTGGCAGAAAAATTGCCGTGGTATAAAAAGAATAAAGTATTTCAGGAAATACTTTTCTTGGAAAAATCAACTCACCGCCTCATCACTAATTAATTTCCAGTAAGATGTCACCCCATCGTGTTTTATTCCTTATTAAGTCTGAGCCGAGGAAATCCTAATTACTTTCGGGAACATAATTCCATGATTATCATTACAATATAAAGCTTTAAAACCTTTAAGAATCTTTTGTACCCTAGAAAACTTAAGTTCTCAAAGCATTTGGTGTGTAGTAAATGTAAATCAACATCAGGGTAAATGAATACCTCGTTATTCACCTTAGTTTGCAGTGCTTTATTTTCACGGCTTTGACTTTGAACATCATTGTTAAATGGTTTTAAACAGAATGGTTTAAAATGAATTCATACATGGATAAACGAGAACAGAATATACACTTTGTAGCTCCCGCTATATTCAGGGGGCCTGAAAGTCTGGTTCTATAGACAAAAATGTCTTTTCAAGTGTAAGTTACAGCAAACGATCAAATTGATGGCCTCAGAAAACTTCAACGGTGGTTCTAATATAAGGAAACATGTCTATGGCTCCCGACTTATGAATATTCATTAGCCATTCATAATGTATTGTTTAAAATCCACGTGAGGCACTTGTCACATGGTATGTCCAGGCACATGTCAGGTAAAATGCGTAATCTGGCTCCAATATTAATTTTCATATAATCTGCTGACCTCGGGTTAAAACAGCCTGGCTGGTCATCGTAAGTGTAATCAGATGTCCATGCAAAAGAACGTCGCGCAGTAAACCTCCGGCTTTAGATCTCATATGATTAAAGCTGCACCGAACTTAAAATACCTGCATCCTGAAAATTCTGTGATTAAAATTGCTGGAGATCGGCAACGGAGGCTGAACAGCTGCTGTGTTCGACTTCTGCTATGTTTTCACACCAAATGTTTTAAAAATATATACATGTATCCTCCCCATGACTTTTTTTTCACTTTACCCCCTCTAGCTTGCTTAGCTCGCTCCCCTTTTCTAAACTTACTCACAGATAACACTGTTTGGCTAACCCTTTGTCTAGTCTTGCCAGTTTGGAGAGTTTAGATGGTAACAGATTTGCAGATCTGCCTGCACAGCATGAGGTATGGCTCTGACCAGCTACACTGAGGAGTAAAAATGTGGAAGAAGTGCTACAAAACGATTTAGTCTGTATACAGTGTGTGTGTGTATAGATATGGGGGATAGATAAATCGATGGATAGATAGATATAGATTCACCTTCAGCAGCAATAACTTGAAATGATAATTTCCTGTATGTCTTTCATTGTGGTAGACTTTGTCCGTTCTTCTTTACAACATTGCTTCAGTTCATTGAGATTTTTTCAATTGGGTTGAGGTCTGAACTTTGACTCGGCCGTTCCAAATCTTTTATTCTTTATTATTAAGCCATTATGATGTAGATCTACAGGTGTGCTGTCCTGTTGCATGACAAACGTTTGTAGCAGATTACACCTACAGTACAGATTAGGAAACCTTTCATTTTTACATGAAATTCAAAAGCATCATCTTTAAGGACTGTTCTGTTATTTGTTTGGGTATTTATTAGTTGCTTTGGTTCAAATGGAGTAGAAGACCCAAAGTAATGTTTAATATGTCATTTCCATTCATTATATTTTTCATTAATAGTATACACATTCATGGCCTTTGTGTTTAAAACATATCGAACAAAGCCTTGAACAGGTTCATATTTTTATGATGCACATCATCTTTTTTCCTTTATCCATGGGCTCTTTTCCTTCCATTGATTTTATTTGTCTTTTTAAAAATATAGGCATCTGTACCCTTTTATTTAACCCTCTTCCTTTAACCAGGCTTGGGACATATAGACAAGAGACAATTTAAAAACGCCAATAAGCCTACCTTGCAGACCTTCAGACTGTGGGAGGAAACCAGACCACACGGAATATACTCTTTTATCTATACAACGTTTTTAAACGTTACCCATAGACCTGATTCATATTAAGGCATGGCCATTTAAACGTTAAAAAATACTACTTTGTCCATATTTCAAAACATTATAGCAAATATACTGGATGCTATAGACTTCACATCCGCTATAGACTTCACTGTTGCTGAAGTGTTTATTATATATTCAGTTTCACTGCCCAGATTGGTTCCTTTTTGTGAATAGTTCCTCACATGCAACCGTAGCCTTTAAATTGCACATTAGGGATCAAAATTTACAGAGTTCTATAAAACTGGTTTGTGACTGTGTTTTAAATTTTTTAAATATGTAAAAAAAAAATAAAAAAAAGAATTGAGAAGAATAATTAAATATGATTCTCACTATTGTCTTTTTTGTGTCTTGTTTCTCTCAGGACCCGATCTTCAAACAGAGCAACCAAACTCAGAGTCTGGAGCTGCTTCTGGTGTTGCCGCTGACGTACTTTCTGCTCCTGAAGACGTCCAACTACCAATTACTACGGAACAGATGCCTGTGAAAAAATATAGCTCATCTGGCTCATTGCCTCATAAAACAGGGGAAGAGTCAGAGAGTGACTTTGAGTCAGATCCTCCCTCACCCAAAAGCAGCGAAGATGAAGAGGTGGAGGAAGAAGAAGGCCTGAACAGCGAGCATGAAGACACTGAGCCGGAGAACCAGGGCCAGAGGCCGTTGCTTATGGACTCTGAAGAAGAGGAAGAGGACAAACACAGCTCTGACTCTGACTGTGACCAGAGGAAAGCGAAGGTTAGTACTAGAAGACTGCCAGGAGATAAAGTTTCTGCATTTGATAAGCAGAGTGCTAAAGGTGAACCTGGAACCAATCTAATAACTCCTCCTGATTCACCCGGCGTTGCCATGACCAGTGCAAGTGAAGTGGATGTATTTGGTGCGGTGCCCTTCACTGGTAGTAATCAGCCCAGGACGCCACTGGAGAGCATGGATGTGTTTGCCAAGGCTCCTTTCAGACAACCAAGCCAGGAAAATACAGCAGAGGAGTTTGATGTGTTCACCAAAGCTCCTTTTAGCAGGAACCTTTCCAAGTCAAGCAGGAGCAGTGATGCTCCCACAGGACAGACACCCCCAATCTCTCCAGCTAGTGTAGATGTTTTTGGCTTCTTACCCTTCCAACCCAGCCACAGCATACCCATTTCCAGTAGCCAGGAAGATGTCTTTGGCCCAGTGCCTTCTGAGGAGGCCCAAAGCCCACAGCAACAGAAGCTTAAGCAGCGGAGCCTTCAGAAACTCTCCTCACGCCAGAGGCGCACCAAACAGGAGGCCAGCAGCGGTAATGGAAAGCGCCACCACAGTACCCCAACAAGTGGCCGGAAGAGCAACAAGCCCAGCTTTCGTACCCCAGAGCGTGCACGTCGGCACAAAAAAGTGGGAAGAAGGGATTCGCAAAGTAGCAACGAGTTTCTTAGTGCCTCCAAAGAGAACATCAGCATCAGCATTGGGGAGGTAAAAGAGCTCGAGGCATCTTTGCCTTCCGAAGATGCCATATTGGATCCCTTTGGTGCCAAGCCTTTCCATCCATCAGACGGTGTTCGGCATGGACAGCACCCAGGTTTGGGGGACATCAAGAGTGATGTCAACTCCGCCAGTGGCAGACCTCGGACTGGTTCTCTGCAGGCTACGTTTGATGGGAACAAGATGGATGACTTTGGAGCTGTGCCCTTCACTGAAATGGTGACCCACAGCAAGCCTCAACAGCCCCCACAAATGGATTTTGACCCATTCGGAGCTGCACCTTTTCCCTCAAAGCAGTGAATGTTTCGTCTTCCGGCACACACACAGAGTGCACTTGCATAAATGCTGCTACATTATGCAAAGTCAAAAAGACTCTTTTAACTAACGGATGGCAGCTGTGTGGTGCGATCTTGGGCTTACGGCCCAACAGATCACAGGCCTTTGTTTTTGGTTGAAAAACAGATTTACAGCTTTTTAAACTATTAACACCTAACTTGATATCGGAGTAACTTTTTTTTTTTTTTTTCCTGAACTTGACTTGAATCTATGTATGGATTGATTTTTTTTTTTTAAGGCATTTTTGCATTACCTGACTGCTGAGAAGCTGTTAATGCTGCAACACAATGTTCTCCAAGAAAACATTAGCAAAAAGGTGACAATATCCTTTTTTTTTTTTCTTTTCCTTCCCCTTAACATTAATATATATCCCAGATTTAGCAATGAATTAAATCTACGCGCGTGCTCAATCATGGACCACCAAATTATCAGCGGTCCTTGTGTAGGTTGTTGCTTCCTGCTTGATCTACCCGATAGGTCAGTTTTACACCATATTGCCTTATATGGGTATGCTCCACCCTGCTTTATTGTACCTCAAAAACACAAATGGCTGTTTTTGGTGCCTTTGTGTCAACAGAATTGTTTCCGTGTAGGCCTTCTTCATACTTATTTTGTCATTTTCTATGCATAGTGCACCATTTTAAGTGCAGTTAAATGGTCGCCACGGTTATCTTCCAAAATCCTAAACTATAAGAGATACCCAACATAACGATTAAGCCAATTAAATCTCATAAACCATATGATAGGACTTTGGATTGGTTTGGTGCTGGAAAGTTTCACACAAAAATAGACGCAAGCCTAATTTTCTACTGAACCCATTAATAACCAGAATGTAAGTCCTGCACACACACACTGTTGAACTCAACCTACAATCGTAAACGAGCCTCTTTAAAAAGGGAAAAGACATGTAGTTTGTACTTCTTGAATGTATTTTGTTCAGTTTTTTCATTTGTACAGAATAAGGTTGTGAATTCAACTAACACACAAAAAAAAGCATATAAACGTGTACACAATTTAACTGGAAATGAGTGAGAATGAATGAGAGAAGGGTGTTTTACAGTACATAAAAATGGGACAAAGACTTTTAGTGACTACAGCAAAATTTTTGCGCCTTTTAAATAAAAGATTGACCAACTAGCATTGCAACATTTACTGTTTTTATTTTTCGTATTGGTTCGATTTGTCTTGTTTCACTGCTCTCTAACAATGCAATAAAATATTGAATTCTTATGTGAAAGGTTTTCAGATGTTGATCTAATTTTGTTAATGACTGAATAGTGTTTGTAAGAGTCTGTTTATTTACTATACACTAAAAATATAAAGTTTAAAAAAAAATAAAAAAAAACACACCGGATTAGTAAAGGACAGTGTACAGGTTTCAACCTCAGTAAAGGAGATCTCTCAAACACAAAGGTTTCTTTGTAATATAAAAAGAAAGCTTGTGCTATCCAGCTGAGGAAAAAAAAGCTAAAACAGCAGCCTCATTTATTTTGCACAATGAGTAACCCCTACCAAAAAAAAAAAAAAAAGGACATTACACCTCAACAAACAATGCTTAAAAAGTACAACAAATATCAAGGAAAAAGAAAGTCTTAAAAAGCTGAAATATTAAATTTCTGTAGTAAAATACACAGCATATTAATACAAAAGAAAGAAAGAAAATGCATTTTATTGAGGTCCCAGTGTCTATTATAGTCTCGTCATCCCCTTAAAATGAGTACCACAGTATTTTAGTGCTACAATGAACCTTGTGTAACATACATTATCAACTGCATTATAGTTTCCTAAGTTTGCACCTTGTCCCTGTCAGGTTTTTACAAATACTAAGTAAATTATAATAACTTCCCCAAACTTAAATTGCACTGTTCGTTTTATTAGTCGTGATGTTTCTAGTCACTGTTGGAGCACAAAATCTTTGGTATGATATCCAAATACCACTGGGTAGTTTGCTAATGCCAAAAAAAAAAAAAAAAAAAGATTCACAAGAAAATTCTTTAAATATTAACTACAAACATTTTCATGTATATTCTCTTCTATTCCATGTTAAAGGAAGAGACTCAACATTCCTCAACTACATGATAATGAACAGTTATCATTCATCATGATCCAGCTCTAAGGTTGCAGCTTGACTAATGAATACTGCCATGAAACTTGGTTGTGTTTTAGTAAAAGTACTTCCTACCTCAAATTTACAGTAGTGCATGGTCCTACGGTTCACTTTAAAACTAAAGCGCATAGGATGAAATTTCTAGGCACTTCTACAATATTTACAAAAAAAAAAAACACAGCAAATTGTTTAACATGTAAGAGAGCCAATACATTAGAAATTTACTATTGACTCGCATAGTGATTGAAATGGCCTGTTAGCATTAGCAACAGAGTGTGACAATTAAAACAATTTAAATAAAATAAAAAAAAACACAAGCTGTGCGTTCAACAAAGTCCCTCTTTTATGATTCCTATTCCAGTTGTGATGCCTTCTCGGAGCTGATCATTCTGCCCTAAGCAGGCTGGAGGTAGTCAGGGCACGGGTGTGTATGCCTGTAGTTGGTGATAAACAGTGCAGACTGATGCCACCAGTAGAACATGAGCACCACCAATATGTGCCATATCTGGTGGCTGGAGCCGATGTAGTTCAGCTGACCTGTAGGACATACGTCATTACGTCAAATATCACTAACCTATATTTGTCTCTAACTTTGCCCTTTTGTTCGTAATATAATTATACATTACGTTAAGCGCACCTAGAGATGATCAACATTTCACAAATGTGATACTTCCGTTTCTCTTCTAGCATTTCTTCACTGAGAACTTTCTAAACGTCATGACGTTTTCCATTAAGGGCATGTTTGTGACATTTAGAGAACAAATATCAGTGTCTTCTAATAGTCAGGACGTTTTCCACCATATGAAAGTCTTCAGGACAGACAAGTTCACACTTTTCTTTGTCGTATTAACTTCAAGAAAAAGAGAACATGTCTGCTGAGGAAGCACATGATAATTTGTGACGTGTTGGTTAAGACATTTACTCAGGGTGGTAATGTTTCCCCTTTAGGCCACATTATTGTTTATCCTGCTGTATTTTTATGTGATAAATAAAATGCCATATTTTGTTTGGAAACAAAATTCACTTTACCTGGAAAGTAGCGCTCTGGAACTTTAGAAATATAAAAGATGAAGGCAAGTGCAGCAAGAAAATACATTATCAGGACTCTAGGAAGAAAGCCCTAAAAAAAAAAAGAAAATAATAAGCTTTAATTATATTTTAATAAAATAGTAAGGTCATAACCACTTTGTAAAACTGTAACAGGCACAATGGTCATTCAGTAAAGTGTCTACTACAGGTAGTCCCCGTCTTACGAACAAGTTCCGTTCCGGGAGCACGTTCGTAAATCTGATTTGTTCTCAAGTCCGACAAAGTGAGTTTTTTACACATGTACAATAAAGCATACCGATCCACTTGACTAAATCTCTGTCCTCTTTCTCCACACTGCCATCATGTGGCCAAAAATCTGTGCTTAAGGAAATTAATCTCGCTCAAATCTAACCGCGTTTTTGTCTGTGCATTTTCCATTATCGTGCTGCCGGACTGATTCATTGAAACCGGTGAAGCAGACTCATTTCTCCCGCGCACACACAGTATACCGGACTTTAGACATTTTATACATTCACTTACACACTGAAAATATTGTATATAATAGTAAATATTGGTATCTGGTGCACTGCAGTGTGTATTTTTTTTGTACAATACACATGAGCTACTTGCGTGATCGAACCGGAAGCAGAACTACGGTCTGTTCGTATCTGCGGAAATTCGTAACTCAAATGTTCGTTTGGGGACTACCTGTACTTCTTTATTATATTACTTCTTGAATATTGTCTTTTTACAATGTGAGCGTCAAGGAGTCACTAAATCATGTTATATTCCTTGTAAGTAAATTTTACAATTACCATAAAGGTCATTCTAACTCAGATTGTATTGCCACACCTTCTGCTTCTTATACGTACCTGCACTAGTTCTGAGCTGAAACCACCGCTAAGCCACATCCAGTGCATGGTAGGGATGAGGCCGTAGGCCACTACAGAGCAGAAGATGACCGAGCGCAGCTTCAGCCACTTCTTAGTCAAGTAAAGAGGGTGTATCTGGGCAAAGAACTCGGCTAGCGTCATCGCCAGGACCATAACCAGATACACCTGTCGCCAATACTGAAAAACATAAGAGAGCAGAGAAAAATGTGAAGGATAAGATGCTAGAAATGATCGACAGTGGGAAAGAATCTTATCTTAAAAGCATTTCACAGTTCAAGGATCTTGTCACTAGGTCGGCGCTGTCGAGGAGCAGAATGGTGTCCAAATTGCTGACTGTTACAGATAACGCGTCCCACAACCTCCATGGTAAATGTGCATTGTTTGGTTCCTGACCTTAATCTACTCCCACTCCAAGTTCGATAAGTATGTATGTAAGCGCCCTGAATTAACTTCTTTTTGGAAGTATAGCCCAGCGCTAAAGCCTAAATAAACTTCCTTGATTGCTGGATAGAGAAAATGATTGTGAGGAAATGTAAGAGAGAGAGAGAGAGAGAGACGGAGAGAAAACAGTCTCTCTTTCTCTTGGGGGACTTGGCTGATTGAGTAGTCACCCAAAAAGCAGAGCTAAACACTTGGCAGGGGTAGAGTGGAGATGGCTCACCCACGTGTGTGAATGTCATATGGTGGGGAACAGGAGTGACAGAGCGGGTCCTCGAACATGGCCATCTGCTTTGGGCTGGAGCAGATTTCCGCCGCATTCTGGGGCACAATAAGCCAGCACTTCCAATATGTGGGGGGAGGGAGTGTGCCGCGTGCGCGCAGAGCGACGTGGCCAATCGCGGCGGCCCTCCGCAAAGAGCAAGTGGGAGTTGGGGGGTGGGAGGACGAGAGTGAGCAGCCTGCTCAGGATGTTCCGGATCCAAGTTTCTCTGAAAGCTCTCTGCTCGTCGCTTGCTCGAGACAAAGGATACTCTGTTCGTAGCCAAATCTCTTTTAGTCAAGTAGTACTTTATAGGAGAAACTCAAAAAGATGAATTTAACAGATCTAGCATCACAGAGCTATTACACATCATGTATACAAATATTATATTATCCTACATGGACCAAAAAACAAACAAACAAAAAAAAAAAAACGTTTACGTTTCACCAGGCACAGCACGACACACACGGTTTCCTACGCGAAGGCGTGAACTCTTGCTCTGTATCTGTTGCACAGGTACTGTATGCCCACAACAAAAGCAGGCCGACCATCTGCTACTACACCGCTTTGGGACGATGCTTCTCAGGCCAACTAATTAATCTACCCCGGTCTGAATCTCACCCCACATACACACACCGCAGGCACAGTGTAAACACTCATCTTTTCATGTCAATCACATGGGACAGTTTACTTCTGTGTGAATTGGATTCAAGCTAAATGCTAATGACTGAAAGCAACTTGGTGGTAGCACCCCTTTTCCAGGCCAGATATATAATACACGAAGAAGTGAAATTCATCCAATTAACATTTTGACTAACAGGTGAAAATACACATAGTTCAGGCAGTAAGTGTTTAAGCGACTTGTCCAGGGATTAAGAACTAAACTGACAGTGTAGCAGAGTGTGTGTATAGTAATGCCATAATACGATGCTTTAATTTTGTGAAAATCTTACGTCTTCACTCCTCTCCAAATACCACAATCTGCGAGTTATTTCTGGCAGGTGAAAACATGGGAATTTGCACTGGAGTTTACATAAACTTAACAAGAAAAGTAAGACACTCTCTCTTCCCCCCCCCCACATTCAGCTCCATTTAACTTCTTATTTACACTACCTGTCAAAAGTTTGGACACACCTTCTCGTTCCAGATTATCCCTTTCTACACTGTAAAACAATGCTGAAGGCATGCAAAATATACAATAATCTCCTCTGAACAGTTGATAAAGATGTTTTTGTTACTTATGCTCTGTAAAGCTTTCATAACGGCTCTAATCTGAGGTATTCTTCTAGAACGTAAACAAAAGTAACATTCAATTAGAATGTGTGTCCAAACTTTTGACTGGTCCTGTACAGTATATCTATAGCTATGGATGTCGCAAGTAAAATCATTGTGGTGCATTAAAAGGAGCACTCCTGCTGTCACCGGTTCTACCCTGAAACAGAGATCCATCTCATATTATACCCTGTTCATGCTGTTGGTTAAGTAAACAGCGTATGAAATATAAAAATCCACGCCATGGTGCTCTCAAAAGATCCATACACCAGAAGTACATAGTGATACATACATTATTGCAGTAGAAGGCATAGAAGACGCCTGGGACGTAGCAGCCCAACGTCCCAATCGAAATCCCCGCGTAGTCCAGTGCCATCCAGCGCCGGCTGGTTTTCTCCGAGCGGTGACAGCAGAACAGGTGATATCCCACTGAGCACAGCATGCACACCTAAACAAACCAGACTCCGTGTTTAGACTTCATGCAGGCCACTTAAAAATAAAGATATTCAACAGGCCAATTCCATGTTTTCAAACAAGCGCCCACCCAATTGTGAATTGCAACTGCAATATGGATCGCCCACAGGTCTGCGCCTTCTGAGGTCATTCAATTATGCGATTATCTTAAGCCTACCTAGCGTACACACAGTTCCATACGAACGATACGATGCTGTTTTTCTCCCTCTGATTATTCTGGCATGATGTTCAAAGTGTATGTTCTGGGAATTAGCACAGACTCTAAGCTAGATCCTTATGGCTGAAAGTGTAACTGCCAAAGCGGGAGGCAGCTCGACACCTGAAAATAGAAATATGGCAAACTAACAACTACAAGCATTAGATTAGCCGACATCAAAAAGGTGATAAATTGAATATAACGTGTTGTGCAACGTGGCCATGACATATTTAACGCACTCAAAGGAGACATTTTAAACTGTCTGAATTAAGCAAGTACTCTGTACGATACTACGGCATACATGTATTAGCGTCTTCTTTGCTCGAAATGGGTTGATCACAGAGCACATGTAAACCAAAAGTAAATAAACGCACCTGGAAGCAGAAGAGGGATATAGAGTAGATTACGTAATCTTCTCTGGAGGCCCCGGTCATAGGCAGCACGGCCACCATGTCGTACACACCGAGCGAGAAGAACAGGAAGAACCCGAGCAGGTGACTCCAGATGTTCACAGTCTCATTGGAAAGGATGAAAAGACTAGAAAGAGAATGGGATTATCAGCAAGCGACCACATTATTTTATTTAAACCACATTTGAAATTATATAACCTAAGTGTGATGTTAAGATTTTATATTTCAGCAAGAACTGATGAAGCCATGAAGAGAGGCATTAAACATCTTCAGAATCCAGTGATCTCCAGCTATGCTACCTTCAAATGCTCAGTCAACAAACTGTCCTATTTTCCACCAAGTCATAGAATTTAAAGCAGAAGTCAGCGATTTTAATGCAACACACTTTTTGTCATGTTCAGCAGATCTCTCTTCGTGGTCTGTTAGCGGTCAGCTCTATCTGTGGGCTGAGAAAATTTCCAGTGTTTATACACAGCACTAACTCGAAAAATTCGGAAACGGACAAAGAGGCACAGACTGCACCACACAACACTACTCCAGTCAATCATGCTAGATGATATTTTATATTAATATTGGTCACTAGGTGTAAGTGTCACTGACTTGGCACTCTGCAGTAATTATTTGGCTGCTGGGTTCAACTATCAACAATCAATCTCCAGTATTCCTCACTCCTGTGTCATCCCAATAATATCTTTTTAATATTATAGCCAATATATATATATATTTTTTTTATTCTGGTGCATCAGTGATCAATGTAAAGCAATCCAATACTGGGTTCTGAAACTCTGAAACATTAACACAAGGGCCGTTCAAGTGAAACCACGACTGTTGATTGTGCAAAATAACAGGGCACAATTATTGGAGTTTAAACTCCCTTTTTTCTCTCTATATAATCCCCTGCACTCCTCCCAGTGTTTCATTAGTGCTCAAATATCATCAAGGTAGAAAGTTTTCCAAGTACGCTGGAGCCATAATCAGACTGTGTGTTTCAAGTCTGAAACACTGGTCTCCCAGGAACTCCTTTAATGGCACAAACAATGTAAATGGCTTAGAGAGAGATTAGACCTGTACGGAGGATGGGGCAATAAGTCCCAGCCGAGTTCCTGTAAGTGCAAGTGGTGTTCGTGAACGATGGTCTGTACAGTTCTCATAGAGATAGATGTGTCTCTCTAAACTTCATCAGTCATCTCTAAAGGTATGGCCACCTCGGCCAAAATCTTCATTCCCACACATATGACCTTTAAAATGTTTGCATCATTCAAGAGTCTCATCTTAAAGTCTTCTGTAAATGTCAGTCGGGTTTACACCTTCATTCACGAGAAAAGTCATCACAAGTCCCTGGTTGACTTGAACGCCCCTTGTAGACCAGATTTTCCAAGCTGATGTTATGACCTCTTTCATGCCATGAACATGTGTTCGTAGTTGTGTGAGTTTTGCATCACACTATGCCATAGAGATGAGTGTCATGAAGTTTAAACAGAATTCTGACAGGTGGCATTTCTACTCTGTATAATCCACAGGGGGAAAAAATGGAAAGAAGCTTTTACAGGTAAGAACGCTGAATATCCGTGTTTAACATCAGGCAGATGTCTAAGTACTGCATTTGTTTCATTAAACTAATGAAACTAAAGTTTCCAGTAAACTGGAGATCCTGGAAGTGGAGGAGTGGAAAGCATCACTACCTCACATCTTCAAGATCGCTGGTTTGATCCTGAGCTCAGGTTACTCCCTGTCCATGTTCTTGCCATCAGTGCAGATGCCCGTTTTCTTCCAGGATCTTCAGTTTACTAAAATCACAACCTAAAAACCTACTTGGAGGTAAACTGACTGTACTATATCTATATAAAGAAAAAAAGAAAAAAAAAGATTTTGTCTGTACATTGGTCAGAATGTGCTCCTTTTCTTATGTCTGAATGTCTTTCCAGCCAGATTTTGTCACAGAAATTAGTAGAAGTGAAGTTATGTCCCAGATTACAAACCGCACGTTTTGACAGTGTACTGCGCATGTGTCAAACTTTGGGCGCGTCTTAAATCGGCCGCTGGACAAAATTTAATGAAACTAATGCTGTACTTAGATATCTGCCTGATGTTTAACCTGCACCATAAGTGAAATCAAAATGTTAAGTCAAAAGCGATGTTATGGATAGTTTTAATATTTAATAATCTACTTTAAAATAAGCTACTAAAACGCTTCTTGCTCAATATAAACACACAACTGCATAAATAGATATTAATTGGAAAATCAAAAAATTTTTATACTGGGATATAATATTTTTGCTGCGATGATGTGGTACAAGTGAATTTTAACACGCTGGAATCGTTTTAAGACAAAATCTTCTCATCTGTGATTCACGTTCGGATTAGCGAGCAGGGAGAGTATTTGCCTGACGACGAAAGAAGTACAACTTCGTGTAAATAAGGCGCAAGATACTCAACCATAGAAAGTTTGATTTCTTTGTATTAATCAGTTCGGCAGAGAGTTCTGCCGTACAGAACTTAGACAGGCAGACATGTACATGGACTTCAAATTGCTATAAATGACATTGAAGTTGATCAGCTTCTTTTTAGCTTTAACCTTTTAACTTTTACAAACTTGTTACCCCTATAAATGTGAATGATCCAACATTACCCTGACACTACTGAGCATGACAGAATGAATGCTTCATTGTAGTGTTATAGATCTCTTACCTTTTAATACACAGTCTAGAGGTGAGGTAAGCTCTGTAGCCATCAGTGATGTATGGATTTTCCCTCAGAAACCCTGGCACTTGCTCATATGTGTAGAGTCTGATTCCTCTGGGCACAAGCACAGGCCAGTACTGATAGCTGCCCAGCTCTATGTACTGGGTATTCTTCAGCATTTTTGCCGAAGGCATCATGAATAAACACAGTTTAAACGCGACATAGAGCTGGAACACAAAATCATGAAGTCAAGAAGTTAACAAACAGACAAGTTTCTTTGTTAATGCCACGTAGTCAGCTAACTAGTTAAGGTAGCTAAGTCAGAGCTAGCAAAACCAACGTTGGGTAAAATTACCAACAAAGCATTTATTATTAATAACGACACGTGCTCCATCAAAATCAACAGGATATATTAAATAAAATCCTTAATTATTATTACTAACACTAAATACAATATGTATTTCGATATTGCTAAGCTAGGTTGTTAATAATTCACCCATTTTCGGCAAACACCTAGTTTTCAATGTGTCTTGCAAAGCTAACGTCCCCTTAACATCTTATATATAGAAATAAAGACATAAACCTGAGGTGTTTTGTTTGTTTGTTTGTTTTTTAAATAAGAGTTAAACACTTATTATCCATGGTTAAATTCATCCCGCACTATAACGTTTAATAATAAACCCGAACAAAGCTAGCTTGCTAATCAAGCGACGGTAGCTAGTCTAGAGCTAGCATTTATAAAGGCAGCTAGTTTATAAGGGTTTTGTTAAACACAAACTATACCTTATAACTTGTTTACTTACCACTTAATCAAATAAATATGTTTACCAAGCAGTCCATTTGTATATATATCAGCGTGTAGCTCGTTAACACCGACCTAACCCTTACCCTGTCTGATAGCTAACCTGAACATTGCTAGCTAACAGGCTAACTCAGCTGTGTGAGTACAGCAGTAGGCTACACCACAGACCTGTGTGTGTGTGTGTAAATACAATGCACAGTCTAAAGTGGTCATATCCATTACTCAGACAATACTTATAAAGCTCATTTCATTCGTTATATGATTTTGGCCTGGTCTTCGTAGGTCTGCAGAAGTTACTAGTGCAGTGCTAAAAACAACAACAACAACAAAAACCAACTACAAGATATATAAGAAGCATATAAATAAAGCATATAAATCACAAGTTTTTTTTTTAAATGGACTAATAAGTGAAATGAAGTTAATTGCAGTGCAACCCTGATGTGCAATTTTATGTGTGACAAAGTAACGAAAGTGCAAATAGTATTAAATGTGCAACGAAAATCATGACAGTGACAATGAAACCGAGTCTGTGCGTAATAGCAAAATGTGTAATAGTAACTGAGCAGACCCTGAAGCTAACAGATGAGAAAGTTTTGCATGTAGCATTGTGATCTACAGTATATAGCGGATGAGCCTTAAGCCTAGATCTTCCAGTCCACCTTCCCATTCGAGGTGTTGAAGAGCTCAATGTCCTCTACTCTACGACTTTCTTGAGAAAGTCCAGCTCCAAACCAACCACTGAACTAGCTCTTCTGAGGCTACTTCCCCAGCACACTACTGCAAAAAGGGTATGCTGGCTATGACCGATTGATTTACAGATGTTACAAAATCCTAGTCTCCTCACGAAGAACAGCTGACTCTGACTTTTCTTATTCAGATAATTCAGTGTTCACTGACCAGTTCACTTTGTCATTTAGGTGTAGCCCCATTTATCTGTATGATCTCAACATCCATGGAGACAGGTAACAGAGGAGACCAGGACTGACGAAAGTCAATCACTATCTCCTTGGTCTTAGTGATATTCATTTGTAGCTGGTTAGTCAGGCCACAAAGTCCTTGACCAGTCTTCTGTACCTGCCCTCCTGTCCATCTCTAATACACCCCACAATGGCAGTGTCATCAGAGAATTGCTGCATATGGCATGACTCTAAGTTGTATATAAAGTCCAAGGTGAATAGAGTAAACAGCAAGGGAGTGAGCACTGTCCCCTGTGGAGCTCCTATGCTGCTGAATATGATTTCTTATGACATTACTTTGCCAAGTTACTTAGTAGTAAACACTGCCATGCAGAAGGCCTGGGTTCGATTCCCAGTCAGTGCCCAGACCCCAGCCAGTGGCTGCAGTGCCAGTCCCAAGCCTGGATAAAATGGAAGGGTTGCGTCAGGAAGGCCATCCAGCTTAAAAACCTGTGCCAAGCTTGCATGTGCGGACTGGATTGTCCGCTGTGGCAGCCCCTTGCCGGGAGCAGCCCAAAAACCAACAACAACAAACACCTCAGGCTTCCACATCCTATTACACCACATGGCCAAACGTATGTGGACACCACATATGCGATTCTTCCCCAAACTGTGGTCCCAGTGTTGGAAGCACATGACTGTCTAGGATAACAATTCCTTCCAGTGTTTTTTTTATTTTTATTTTTTACTGTGTTAACTCTACTTCCTTCCTAATTTCCGTGCGGGCAACACAGTATAGGTCAATGACGATAAAATAATATATATGTACTCATATGGAAGCCTTGCCAATGTGTGTTAACAGGGAAGCTTCAGACATCAGATTGTGCATTTTTGTTTTCTCATACTGTATGTCCGGTAGAACGAAAGATATCATTACTTTTATAACGTGTACATTTTACCACTGCCAGAAAATGGGAATTAGGTCACAAAAATGTAGAACTCTCAAAAGGAGCATATTATTATTATTATTATTATTATTACACTAAACAATCCTGAGCTATATAAGATTATTTAAAAAAACAGCTACCATGGTAAATCTTCCGTGTTATTACCTTGCTGTCTTCCTGTTGGATCTGATATTAAGTGCTAACTCTCCCATGTTCTTTTTCTTATTCTCTCTTTCTCTGTCGCCTTTTTTCCTCCTCCCCTCCATTGAGCTAAAACTTCCTGGTTCATCTATACAACTTCCATTATTTGTTCTATAGGATTTCACCAGGATATGTTAAAATGGCTTAGGGTTTTTGAAGTAACAGATTTACATGACACCAGGAGTTTGGCCAAACATATAAAAACTATACTTTGCTGATAATAAAAAGAGAACTTTCTGACACACAATGTATTTGTGTGTTTGACCGTATCTTTCCTGATGTTTGTAGGCTTAACACAGCACAGTGCACAGACCGAGCAACTTGCTCAATCATTTCCAAAATATTTTAAAGGGTGGAGTAGAAGAACTGCACAGAGCCCTGACCTCAACCCACCTGAACAGCTTTGGGATGAACTGAACACTGATAAACATAGAACCTTCTGCACCCCAGACCTCCTCACCCAACATCGGTGCCTGACCTCACGATTGCTCTTGTGTCTGAATGAGCACAAATCCTCACAGCCACACTACAAAATATAGTGGAAATATTTCTCCCAATTATACTTTTTAATTGTTATTATTGTATTTTACTGACTTTCAGTAACTAAGTTCAAATTCAGTTTAAATGTAGTGAAAAAAGATATTAAAATGTTTACATAATCAAGCCTCTCAAAAAAAAAAAAAAAAAAACCTTAGGTGGAACACTGGAATAGTTACATAACATTCTACCACAGGGAAATGGTCAGAAAATTGGCTCCCACTAAAAGATGAAAAACTTTTTCCTGTACTGTTCTTTTAATTGCAGCAGGAAAAGCGCCAGGACAGGGCCTGGTTTATCTTTTGTTAACTGATGTGAAACAATTGCTTACCACTTAATGACTTCACATTCTGCTGTTGTGCAAGTTTTCTCTGCTTTGTTCTCTGGTTTTGGATCTCATTATCCACATCCTATCCGATCTCCTCAACAATCTGGGAGCGAATAAATAAATCACATTTCACACAATGGAAAGGAATCAGCTGGCAAGAGTTGTGCACTATATACACATTTGACCCATCTTGAAATCAGGTTCAATACTTCATAGTTCCCACAGAAAGACCCTTCAACAATATCAGAAGCAATCATCATTAAATAAAGAAATTGGCAATTTGATTTTGGAGCCCTTAGTGGAAATCAGGAAATAAGAATTCTGCTAATGTCAGACTAAGATTTCCTAAACCAAAGACCTCCCAACACATGTTTTTTTTAGGCGGTGGTTCATTGGCTACACACTGTAGGAGGCACATCATATCTGAGCACAACTGCAGTTCTAGAATAATATACAAATGTTTGTGTTTTACGACTATCCATACCTCATATCATAATGTAATGGATCTAGGATGTCTTTGACATTAACTGTAATTCTAGCATTAAATAGTTCCAATAGAATAGAATCTATGGATAAACATGGAATGGGTTGAAGAAGGAATATGAGTGGGAGCGTAATGAGGTTGTATAAAAATAAATCAGCAACAGGTAACATAAGTTCCTAATTAAAGAAGTACAATGATGTGGCAGGTACTGCTAGCTTAGCTTAAGAGTACCTGGTTCAATCCTGAGCTCAGATTACTGTCCATGTACAGATTTTGTGCATGTTTCAATGTCTGTATACCACACAATGTTTTTTCCACCTCTGGCTCAAGATCCCAAAGGTTCCATATCCATCCACTGTGACTATAAGAGGGATAAAGTGCTTCTTGAGGAGGGATGAATGGACCTAATTATGTAAAACTTAAAAATGCACGCCATGGCACGGTAATAGTACTGGTTAGTGCTTGTGCCCTTGTACCCTCAGTCCTTTTCCAAGGCTTCATGCCTACAGGATATGCAAGTGAGTGAATTGTCTACAATGTCTGTGCGCTCAAGCCTTATCATCTTCCTTTCCATGGAATTAAGGGGCCCAGTCCTGTTTCGACATGTTCCACGCACAATATAAGGTCTATGAACACATGGTTTAGCACATGGCTACATATTTGTAGACATATATTGGATATAAAAAATAGAATCCTTCACTTTACGCCATAGGTCCCAGAAGGATATGAGGGTTCCTTTATGTCTGATATACACTGTGCTCTAAGTCTAGAAATATCTCTATCTATCTTTTTCCAACAAGGTGGTAATTACTATTAACAGGAACACACATGAATAGCATTGCCCCTGTCTTGTGTGATTGAAAACCAGTGAACTGAGAGTCTTCTTTCAACACATGTTTCACCATGATATTTTTATTCCACTGTCTCAGGTGGAGGTGCCTATGATCCACCTCAGAGGCAACCTCACACATTGGCGTCCCTCAGCTTTTGCACCCAAGATAATTGCCTTCTCAAGTAGGAGTGTGTTCTCCATTAACACTCCTAATTCACCTTTCAGCACATTGCTCTTCAACAGGCTGTCATATGTTCTGCCAAGACAATTTGCCCAACTCAAGCAGCTCCACCATGGCAGCTACAGAGTGCTATCACAATTTTTCTTCCAGTGTCTTTGGCCTGTGGAGCAGTCTAGTAACATGTCTGTGTGGTTAGCAGTTTTCAACCATAATTGAGAACCCAAAGAGAACAGCTAACCTTCTACTGTAGTAGAAACTGTATATCCACACCTAGGATAGACAACCCACTGACAATGTTAACATCTGACCTTTAACTGAGACTACTTTGTCAGCACCTCTGCCACTTGACTTTTGCTTAGTTTTATCCATCGGGTGTTTCTGTGTTGATTTAATTTGGAGCCTGATCATGGATTGATGGCCAATTTGTTTGGAAGAGTGAGTTTGTGTCCTGTCAAACAACGTAGCCTTATAATGACCTCATGACCTTATGGAAAGTAACATGACGCCATGGAATCCTGCATGGTAGGAAAGAACACAATTCCACAACCATCAATAAATATTAGTATACAAGTCTGTATCTGTATTTAAAACCGAAGTGGATGAGGCCTATTTTTAAATAAAATATGATGCCTTCCTACAGTATACTGTATGGTTTCCTCCTGGTACCTGATTTTCTTCCACAGTCCAAAGAAGATTAGGCTAGTTGGCCTTCCCAAATTTCCCATAGTATGTGAACGAGTGTGTGTGTGTGTGTGTGTGTGCCTTGTGCTTGTGGTCACAGATATGCAGAAGAAGATGAATAAATGAACCTACCCATATGCCTATAGAATCGCTGCAAAGCACAGGAAAAACCTAGAGGTAGTGGCAGCATGGTGTGTGTAAGGTAGATTAGCTCAGTATTTAAGGTGTCTGATTTCTGATCAGAAGGTCCCAGGTTCAAACCCCACCATGTCAAGCTTTCATTATTGGGCCCTTGAACAAAGCCCTGAAACCCCGACTGCTCATGCAGTATATGTAACAAGATAACGTTAAGTGGCTCTGGATAAGACTGTCTGCAAAATGATCCTCTACCTCGGCCTGTCACTCAAATTCATAACTGGTCCCGTTTTCCCAACCTGTTTGCATTTTTTCCAGGTATCAGGTACTTGGCCAGACTTGTTCCTTGGTTTTACTGTGAATGAATGTGGCCTTACTTGGTTCTTTGAATTTCATATCTGATTTCTATGTGTATTTGCTTCTTAGTGTACATTACCTGTTTATTCCAAATAATGTGTCTACAGTACTATACTTGGTACATTCCAGAAAAGCACATGTTTAAAACATAAATGGACATGTCTATGAAAAATTCATCCTGTACTGTCACTTGGTCTTAGCTAAACTTTATTCACGAACTCTACTCCCTGGTACATGATGCACCCTGCTGACATTTACCCTTTTATCCATCTACACTGTTAAAATCTGTTGCTTCTGTTCTGATTATGATAAGGAATCCCACCCCATCATGACAGCAACCGCAAATGCAAGGCCACCTCCAGATACAGCAGAGACCAGCATAAAGTCATGCTGAGAAACACCACAAAAAAGCTGTCCAGCTCGGCAGTAGACACCACTATCCCTCGCCCCCCCAAAGTCTCGTCAGCTTTATTTATAATCTCCGCCATGAGACATCTGCTGTGGACGAGCCTCGGTTTGCACAAAGGTTGTGTCAACAGTTTCGTTGCAACTTATTCTGAAGTCTGGCTCATCGTCATGAGACGCTCCAATAGGATGGGTGTCATGGCCGATCCCGTTCCCTACTGTCTGATCGCCACGATATGGAGGACAGAGAGAGGCTTCAAGGCGTGAATAGCTTGGCTTGCTGTTTACTCGATCTGAATGCTTTTGTTTGTTTGGTGTCTGGAGTCTGGTCACAGGTTTATTTTTGGGACGGCTGACACGTTGGGGCAGTTCAGGAGCTTGAGGATGTGCTCTGCTCTGACGCTGCTTTCTTAGCCTAGCATAGCAGCAGGAGGTCAAACCATAGTCTTGATGCAAAATAACCGAGGCAGTTTCTTTCTTTGTTTGTTTCTTTTTTTTAATAATTTTTTTAAAGGTGGTCCTGCATGATGATCTTGGTGATGATGGAAGAGTAAACTGCCATCTGAACTGACCTGATTTTCCTGAAAAATTTCAGGTCCCATGCTGGGTGCATTCCTACCGCAGCTCCTGATTACATAAAGCATGCTGTCAATAATTGTTTTTGCTAATATTCTGTCTGTGTGATTAGATCCCAAACCACAGAAACCATTTAAAAATTAACCATCTAATTCTTCCAGAATGCTTCGGCCAGGTAAAAATGATCTTTATGCTAACTTCATGGCTAATCTATTCTCAGGTGTGTTTAAGATTAATAAGAAAAGTGCATTCAAGATGCACCCTTGTGTATTTTATTTCTTATTATTTCGTCTAGTCATTCTAACAGACGACATTCAGTACAGATTTCTTCATAATGCTGATTTAACCCTCTTGATTCAAGGAAACAAAAAATAATGTTCAGCTTTCACTTTTATTGTTTTACTGTATGTAAATGATCCACTAAGACATAAGGTCTCAAACTTTTTAGAATCAAGTGTGCGTGTGTGAATCAATGGCCACTATTGGCCTCCACGGTTCGTGGAGTTAGACTACAGAGGTTCCTAGATGGATGGGTGGATTAGTAGTACATTATTTGTAGTATAATTGGTACTGAAGTATTAAAAACAATTTGCACTACAGTATGCATAGTATAACTGGCACATAAGTATTAAACATAATTGGCACTACAGTATTTGTAGTATAATTGTCACTGGGGTATTAGTATTCAAATTGGTGTTGAAGTATTTGTGGCACTGAAGTATTAGAATATAATTGACACTAATGTATTAAAAATATCATTGGTACTGCAGTATTAGTAGTGTACTGTACTTGACACTGAATTCAATTAAATATTATTTATATAGCGTTTTTTAATACTAGTCATTGCAAAACAGCTTTACAGAATGAAAAAATAATGAAATGAGTTTGAAAGATATGCGGAAATATGTATAAATTATAATTATCAGTTTGTTCTTGATCAGCAAGCCAGGGGCGATGGTGGCAAGGAAAAACTCCCTGAGAGAACAATTAGGAGAAGCCTTGAGAGGAAAAATGCCCTAACTCCCCTCGGATAGGCTCCAGGACCTCCGTAACCCTATTTACAGGATAAAGTGGTATAGACGAAGAGACGATTGAAATGATGGCATTCAACAAGGAACCCATCCTTATTTGGGTAATATCAGATAGATGTAGCAGGGACACTGGCGTATTAGATGTATAAATGGCACTAGAGTATTTATTCGTTCATCTTCTATGCATCTTATTCTGCACAGGGTTGTAGCGGTCTGGAGCCTTTCCAAGGAGGTACACCCTGGATGGAATGCCAATCCATAATAATGGATTTACTGTAATTAACACTACAGTATTAGTAGTGTACTTGGCTCTGGAGTATTAGAAGTATAATTGGCACATAAGTATTAGTGGTATAATTTGACAATTCTATCCAATCTCGAAGAGACGCGATATTTTCTAATAAACTTTTGGTTTTATTTGGTTCTATTTTTGGTTAAATAAACACAAATAAATCATGTACAGCAACTGTAACTTGGACAATTAAATTAACCCATCGCATACAATATGCTCCTATGTTAACTAACCTGGCATTGTTCTTCTGCCCATACTTTGGGACTGCCTTCTTCTGTCTGTTTGCAAATAACAAGCAAAATAAATTATTACAATGTGAAAGAGATAGCATGATATAAACAATCCTAGTACAAACTTTTTTTCTCTTTCTCAATAAAATTATCACTTCTGTTTATCACACTATATGGGTAGTGATGTGATTCATAATCGAAAATTATAGAAAGGAATAAGAAAACAGTATTACAGTGAAAACAGTATTACTTGAACTTGAACTTGAACTTGTATAGAGAGGATTACAGTATTTCGAAGGACGAGTACATATTCTGGTCTGTCCTGTAGATGTCACTCTGCAGCCACTATCAGTTCTTTTTTCATTCGATAAAGACAGGATAAGGACCGGATATCAGTGGAAATACAAAATAGCATGGGAAGGGTCTGCTAATCATGTTTAACATGTAAGTTATTGTATTGTTAGAGATGTGTTGATATAATCATATGGAATTATATGATTATATGATTTTATTTTTTTATTTGTTAATCTGGAAAGCAAATACTGGCAAAGAGTATCTTATGTTTAAAAGTAAAAAAGAAGTGAATGTATAAAACAGGCATGATATTTAACATAGTATATCTAATAAACTTTCCGCCTCGGGTTTGTGTGCATGGAGAACATGACGTTTGCATGTTCTTCCCATGCTTGGTGGGTTTCCTCCATTTCCTCCAGTTTCCTCCCACAGTCCAAAGACATGCAGGTTAGGCTAATCGTTGTTTCCAAATTGCACACAGTATGTGAATGAATGTGTGAGTGTGTGTGCCCTGCGATAGATAGGCACCCTGTCTAGGGTGTGCCCTGCCTCGTGCCCTAACTCCCCTTGGATAGGCTCCAGGACCTCGTAACCCTATATACAGGATAAAGTGGTATAGACGAAGAGACGATTTAAATGATGCCATTCATAAAGTTATCACACCTACATAGGATCTGAGATAATGCTTATAAGTCTACATAAATGTTATAAATCTGCATAAATGCTATAAATCTATATCAATATTAATCAGCTTCTGTATAGACGTACAGATGTATAGATAGACATTCAAAAAAAAAAAAAAAAAATATATATATATATATATATATATATATATACATACAGTATGTATATAAAATTATTATTATTATTATTATTAATAATAATGTCTTTCTGTCTGTCTTTCTGTCTGTCATTCTTTGCCCTATTGTCTGTTAACAGAA
Source organism: Clarias platycephalus (assembly GCA_030068275.1). Taxonomy (NCBI): domain Eukaryota; kingdom Metazoa; phylum Chordata; class Actinopteri; order Siluriformes; family Clariidae; genus Clarias; species Clarias platycephalus. Next base: position 14,881,468 of record JAQQZT010000014.1, read on the forward strand.
TGGACATAGTATGTATTATCCACTAGATGGTACTATAACAACTCTTTCTGTTAAGAGTCTCGCCAGTGCTGTCTATCATCGCTCCTCTCCTCTCTCTACACACTCTGCACACTTTCTTTTACAGTCTCTTTTTCACTCTTAAAATATGTTTTTCAAACTAATAAATACGCCGAAAGTATTAATTATGATATAAAATGGCAAATGTGGGCAAGCAGAAGTGTCTGATGGATTATAACATGATGAAAAGACCAACACTCAAGGAGAGTCCGGCCATTAAATGTTAAACTATAAATCTAATTTCGTTGTCACATTGATGTATCAGCAGTTGAAGGACTTTTGCAGGACCCCTTTTAAAGTGTAATGAGTACAAGTGGTGTATGACCATAAGTACAACTAGTTGAAGAAGAGATATTCACTATGGAATAGTTATTAATGCTAATAATCAATTATAATAAAATAAGAATCACAGAAGTAACGTTACATACAGTATAAAGGTTGCATTGTCTTTGCCTTTTACATTTTTTTCTTTCCTGACATATATAGAGTACAGATACAGATTTCCTTGTTAGTACCATTGTGTAAGTTTCAATGTGCTTCCTTGCATGTGAAATGAAGAACTCACACGGAAGAGATTATTACTTATAAAATAATAAATAATTGTTTGCAGAATGTGTACATATATATACACTCACTCACTCATCATCTATACCACTTTAGTCCAGGGTTGCAGCGGCCTAGAGCCTATCCCAGGAGACTCCCCGGGCACATCCATTGCATGCTCACATACGCACAGCCACACACTACAGGCAATTTGGGAACGCCAATTAGCCTAATCTGCATGTCTTTAGACTGTGGGAGGAAATTGGAGTACCCGGAGGAAACCCACCAAAGATGAGGATAACATGCAAACTCCGTGCACCCAGAGACGGGTATCAAGCCTGGCTGGGAATCGAACCTGGACCCTGGAGGTGCAAGACAGTGATAACCACCAAGCCACCGTGCTGCCTTTTTTATATATATATATATATACACTCACCTAAAGGATTATTAGGAACACCTGTTCAATTTCTCATTAATGCAATTATCTAATCAACCAATC
>JAQQZT010000014.1:14897647-14907940 GCA_030068275.1 Clarias platycephalus
CACACACACACACACACACACACACACACACACACACACACACACACACACACACACACACACACACACACAGTTAATAAGGGATAAACACATACTTTCAAACATGCAAACACACACACACACACACACACACACACACACACACAGTCCAACAAGGACACACCAGAAGCAGGTGCTGTGCCCAGGTGGAAATTCCACTGATGGACCTGGCATGGACAGGTGGGTCAGAGCAGGTCACAAGTCCACAAGCGAGGAGGCCTCACTCTGTCTTTGTCTCTCCCTTCGCTTTCTCTTTCACACACACGCACATACACACAGAGAGTACCTACTTGTTGCCAACTCATTAACCAGGCCATTAAGAAATCCTCCAAATTCGTTGCGCCAAAATAAAACTTATCTGCTCATTCCGGGAAGGATAGATATCATTAGAGAGTAATTAATTTGTATTTTGTTCCTGTGCTTCCCGCAGGGCCCCGAGCGTTTCCACCTTGCAGTGCCAGACAAACTTGCCGGAGGTAATGGCAGATATTTGTCTGAGTTTTAGCGACGGCCAGTTCCCTATTACAACCTGTCAGCCGCTAAAAAAGCACCTCAGCTGGTGGTTTGGACCTTCAAAGTAACACATTGTGTTTTGCAAATAATCTGCAGCACGGAAAGAACTGCTCACTTTTCATCTACACCAAGCACACTCAAAAAGTCAAGGAAAGATATATCGTTATTTTTATTAATTAATTAATTAATTCATTAATGTTTTTTTAAAATATTTTTTTAGTTTCCTCCTCGTCTGGCCACTTTTGATTGGGCGAAAGTGTTAGGAGTCTGGTTGCTAGATAACACATTCCGGATCTTCACACTCCTTCGTCCACAATCAATCAGCATGCTACAGTGTTGATGCCGCTCCATCTGCTAGCCCTAGCGCCGTCCATATAACAAACGCTTGTCAATTTAAGCTGTTTTATTGACTCATCTGCTGAGTTAGGCTTTGATCACAATCCCCCTTCTCTCTCTCTCTCTCTCTCTCTCTCTCTCTCACACACACACACACACACACTCTTTCTCTCACTCGCTCGCTTTTTTATGAATACATTTTCATGAATACATTACCAGCTCCTCTCACCCATGTGCTGGGGTGTTGTTTCTCGCAGTTAATCACTGGGCAGATAAATCATGCACATATTTGGTGTCCATCTGCTGGGAAGGTGCTGCATGCATGCTCTCCCTCACCTCCTCACCCCCCCCATTTCTCTTTCTCGGTCTCTCCATTCGCACTGACGGACAATAACAGCAGTGAAAAGCACAGGGACTTGCTGCCAGCAGGTTACACCTCTGCATTGGCACACACTTCCTTAAGGCCAGATTCTGGTGGTGGTGAGGAGATGGTGTGATGGAACAGAGTATTCTTTATTATCTTTTAACGCCGTGAGTGCACAGGATCCGGATTTGTCACACTCATGACTACATAGCTTTCCTATTAGGTGTGGTGTAGTTAGTGAATAAATATGCTTTGAGACACACACACACACACACACACACTCACACATATATATATATATATATATATATATATATATATATATATACTTGAGTGGAGTAGAGGAACTGGTATAGATAAAGAAATAAGAAATTATTATTTCCCCAAAAGGTAAAATATGAATGCTTTAAAAAATTTATTATATTAACTTTTATTATAAAAAAAAAAAAAATCACATATGTAGTAATAAAATAAATCACAATGATATATATAAGGAAATCATGTTTAAAATCCTGTTTTGTTTATTTTATTTTATTTTAATTTTTTTTTAATTTTTTTTAGATATTCTGATAATCCTTCCCATTAATCCTGTTACATAAAATACATTCTTCATTCTCATCCATCATGGCTCATCTTGTACAATATTATCAGATATTATTTAAATTCTTACCGGTACTTTCGAGCCAAAAAGGTAATGGAAATTAAAAGTTGTCTCCATTTATTCTGCTTTAGAATAACCTAAGCTAACTGTTCTGGGGTTTAATCCCAATTAGCGTAAAAAAAAAATGGAATGTAGTTTGTAGAGTGTAGAATCCCTTGTTCCACACATCAAGTAGTGCCCTTGATCAGGGGTTAGGGAGGGATTTGGAATTCAGTCTTGTGTTAGTTAGCTTTGTAGCTCATCTTCGCTGTAAGGCAAAGCAGCGAGAAGAGTCATGAATCTGTCAGTGTATTGGCGGAAGCTCATGCTCACGCTCACATTTACTAGCAGTATTTTGCTAATAAAATAAGTAATCATTTGCAGTTATGCTAACAGTGAGAAGAATTTGCAGTGTAATGCAGTCATATTCCAGCGTAACTGGGGTCAGAGCGCCATGATACAGCACCCCTTGGAGCAGGATAGGGTTAAGGGCCTTGCTTAAGGGCCCAACAGTGCCAACCTGGTGGAGCTGGAGATCGAACCGCCGATCTTCCGGTGCCTTAGCCCTCTGAGCCACCGCTGCATGTGGGAGTTGGGATGAAACTACTGTAGATAACCCTGAGAAGAAGAATTTTAAAGAAACATCCACCATCAGGTCATCGTCTTTAGGTCAGGGTATTGTATATAAAGAACAAAGCTCTTACACTACTCTTATAGGAATCATGATCTACAATACTATATTACTCTTAAAAGTACTCTAATACTTAAGAGCATTCAATAAAGAATAAAACAGGCATGGGGATTACCCCATTAACTCCCAAGTCTATTAGTCACTAGATTATTCATAGTAGTTACTAAATAACTTACTTTGACAAGGCTGTCCAAAATACTTGAACATGCCTTCCCTTAAAATGTTGCTGCATCAATCATTTTCTAAGCTAAGATATGTGTGTAAAGCGGTGTGTGGGTTAACAGGGGCTGTCGCAGTAATGATGGATGCACTGGAGGCAGAGGTGCTCCCCACTGCATGCACTCTCAGACCCTCAGAGCCATGACATTTTGTATGTGATGGAAAGAATGACAAAAGCGAGATGAGAAGTTACCACTGCTATGTTCAAATCCGAACAAGATATGCAAAGGAGAACGCAATTCGAACGCGTGCTCATTTTAGGGGGACAAAAAGTGGAAAATGGTTTTAAGGATTTAAAGCAGAGCTGAAAAAAATAGAAATGAAGAGCCCATTATACTAATTATACATTTGGTACTTTGATGTCCAATAGTCATTAAAGATTCAATTGGGTCTGGAAAAATTAACAGAGCATTAATCAACATGCGTTAATTAGCTAATAACATGTTAATTAAATCAGGTATTTAAAGTTCAGAGACGTGTAATGCTTAGCGTAGCGTGGCGCCCTCAATGCTCGGGTTTCGGCTGTCACGGGGTCTGGGACTGTAATGGCGCATTAGTACGAAATAAAGCCTTCGATTAGAATGTAGCTTCTTTGTCCTTTTTGTGTCCTTTTCCAAGCATGTGGTCCACGTCCTTCTCCACTGATCAATCACACAACAGAAAAAAAAAAAAAAGGCAATAAATGACCGTTTGATCATCATTGCAGCTGGCCATTTAAACTGCCATATGCTCGCTGCTTCTTTTGACACAGGGATGTAAATACAAAGCGGCAAGCAGGATGGAGAATGGCAGAAAGCCAATACAAACGCATGTTCTTGAGCATCCCAATCAGTGAGTTATCTCGAGAGGGTGTGGGAGCTTTAATGTGAAATCAATAGGCCCTTGCAGAATAAAACGCTTGACCCGGAGTTCCAGTTTCTTCATCCTCACCTTATCTTGGTTTGTGAGTGAACCGTGTGGTAAAGGCCGTGTTTTATTTCAGCCACGCATTCACACATTGTGAAGACAAAGTGTGCTAATCATCTCAGGTAATTGTACTAATCCACACTTGCATCTGTATGAGACATTCAAGCATTTGAGGTCATTCTACAGTACCTACAGTAACGTGTGATGTGATCTGTCCAGGTGCACTGCCACAGTACGATGATGGTGTTCCTCAACAGTGACATTTTAGACATTGGATAATATTATCAAGATTCCACTTTATCAGGAAATCCAGTTCCAAGCTTGTAGACCTCCCAAAGATGACGCAATGGTACCAATGTCCTAATTCTCACTTCTTCCCGGCAATAGCTTTTGCACCACATGATGAGCTCTGAGTCGCCAAAGCCGATATTTCACCATCTTCCTTCGGTCACTTCTGTTGCAAGAGCCGCATCCACAGATCAATACTTTTGATGGAAGGCAATAATCGGCCCTATTAAGTGACAAAGGTTTACTCTGTAACAGCTGGGCTGGCGAGAGACCGGAGCTTGTCTGACTAATGAATCGTGAAACAATCAGGCAGTAGCCATTTGTGTTTAGATCTGTAAATATGGCGCGGTACAAGTGCCAGACCATCGCCGGAGCTCCAGCTGGGGCCACAGATGGTCTGGATTCAGAGTAGTGCTGGAGCCGTTAGCTTCTTCGGCCCACACCGCACCTCTGCTGTCGCTGAGTGACAACTTCACTTTCACACTAACTTCCTTGTATACCCTGCGCCAGGGAGCCAGGCTTTCTTAAAGTGGCTGACAGGTTCTCTGAGCGAGGGTGTCCCCAGAAGGATGCAAGGAGGGAGAGAGAGAGAGAGAGAGAGAGAGAGAGAGAGAAAGGCAATGTGATCTTGCTATTTAAAGACATGATCACCTAATTAACCTTGTAGGGCAATGACTAATTCAGACACGTCGCAGTCTAGAACCATGGCAAGGTCTGCAATAAATCTCATTAAGTAGCTCTTTCTCAAGCCAGGCTGGAGCTTCACTTGCATTTGTGTATATATGAGTGTGCATGGGCATTTTGTCTTTAAGAAATGAAAATGTAGTATATACAGTACTCTGCTTATCAGTCTGACTCAGAAAGAGCCGAGCAACTTCTAAAACATCTGAAAAGACGGATGACCACCATTTCTATTCCTCCACACAAATGATGGTGAGAGGAAATGGATGGAGGATGAAAGATGCATTAAAGAACAAAAAAAGAGATGAAAGGGTGTATTTAAGGTATTTCCAAGACAAATGATTTGCTGCTCACATCTGGAAGGATGATGATTTTGCCTGAAAGCTGCTCTATCACATACATGAAAGAGGTTTAATAGATAGTCACTGGTTGGTGAGCCATTTTTATGATGCTTTCGTATAACATTCCTGGTTTCATCAAAGGCATTATTTAAGAGCAAGACTAATATTATAATGCGATTTCCTTCTATAGAGTATGAATCAGACTCACCTGATATTCTAGTTCTGGAGATGCCAATTTATTTTAGCAGATGGAGTTAAAATAAAAAAAATAAATAAATAAATAAATAAAATTCACATTTCTAAATACAAACCATCACAGCTTCAGTAACAGATCCTCACTCCCGGCTTGTGCATTTATGTAACTTATTTAGCTGAAAGCTGTAAAATAACACATGATCCAATATATATATATTTTTTTATCTATAATTAATATCATTTTTGAAAAAAAAAAGGAGAAGTAAAATTGAGGAAGGTTAAAGGTTTTATCTATCCATGACAGTTTGCCCATGCTGGGATTTGAGCCCATGAACCACAACAATTAGCTCTATTCCCTTCAAAAGGTACCAAATTATACAGTATGTTATGTTGTACAATGTATACAAGATATTAAAATGTTTTACAGCTGTTTATAGCTTCACTATATAATTTGCAGCATTTTTTTTTTGTCAATGTGAGACAAAAGTTGGAAATAGAAGAATGTTTATGGAATTACATTTTTTTAGTGGCTTGTGCAAATAAGAAAGGGAAAAAAAAAAGTCAATAAAGAAAACAGATAGTTTAAACATTTATTGTCATATGGTCAAGTTCAAAACTTGTGTATCTTACCTGTTCATATCCTGTGGCGCTAGTACAACAAGGAAATGTGATGTGCCACTATATAAGAAAATATAAATGATCAAGTACTAAAAGTGAAGAATTTGTGCTGTTTATTCATGTTAGGTATTTATCTAGACTTTTGCATGCCAGGTAGCTTATGACACGGGGCTCTTAAAAATTGGTCAATAAGCTAAAGATCTGGAAATCAATTATTTCTTTAACACACATAGATGAGGTACAGTAGTGAAAAAGTAGCCACTGTATGCAGCCGTTTCTTTCATTTAAAGACTTCGACTGCTAAATGAAATGCTGAATTTGAAGAGACCATTTAGTTGGCACACACCAAGCATCAGGTGAAGCAATATTTATGGGCACGCAATGAATATGACCAGGTCAGCCGTTCCATTCATTTCACATCAATAACAATACCAGCAGGAGACCTGCTGTCCTTGCCTTCCTCCATCTTTCTCTCCCTCTCTTCATGAATACAGAACCTGGCCAATGAAACTTTTCACTGCGTTAACTGTTGTGACCCCACACGGCCAGGCAGAATGACTTAACTAAGCTGTCAGGTCTAATCAAGCCAATAAAAGGATCAGATAAATGTTTATTACATTGTGGGAAAAGATAATTTCTATCCTGAAATTGAAGATGACCTTTCTGGATAATTTCTGACCACCTCCTTTTTTCTTTTTTTTTAAGGCAGATAAATCAGCGGCTCTTTGTTTGAAGCTGATGTGGTGGAACCTCAAGGATATTGGGCATAACATGCTCCGACCTCTACTTCTGTCCCAATCTGGGATACATTGTGTCCCAATGTAATTTACTCAACATACATGTACAAGCCCAAAGCAGACGGATATGCGTGATTGAGGTTGCAGGTACAGTAACTGAAATTTGTGAAGTTGTTTCAAATGCACATGAGGGAGATGGGGGTGCACTGGGAGAAACCTTACAGAAAAGATAGAGCACTGAAGTAGAAGGAATGGTATGTTGAAACTGGCTTCATGCAAGAAAACGTGATATAATAGAGCGAATGATGGCGATTACATTACCTCTTATACTACATATAATGTATTAAAAACACACTGAAGACTTTCCCATTTACCAATTTATTGACTGGTACAAAACACTGACACTGGTGACTGGTTTCCATAAATGTTACAAGTTTTTCTTTGTTACATAGCAGCGTATATTTTAAATATAGTTTATTATTAATTTTAGACTAGTAGGAGTGTCCAGCCTACATGGATGGGAATGACAGAATTGTCATATAACAATGGCCATGTTAAAAGTGCCACTGTAAGATCCATCTTGGTGTATGTGTAGGTGCTGGTGTGTGTGCGTTTGGCTTAGTTTCAGATGGATGTAGTCAGACAGCAAGGTCATAGGAAGTCATAAAGGATGCTAAATCCAGTACAGTGATGAGACTCTTACAGTAGCTGCAGTCAAACATTTGAATTGTGCAAATGTTTAAAAGAAGGACGTACGTCTGTAAATGATGATGGCTCAGAGAACGCTGCAGTCGTTCCCGTGAAGCTTCAGCCGAGTGGAACATCTGTCTCTTGAAATTCAGCTTCACAGAAGACTTGACCTCACTCCAAAGAGGTCATTTCCACATGTTTGGGCCATTAAAGGAATTCCTGGGAGGCCAGAGTTTCAGATGTGAAACAAGCAGTGCAATCATGACTGTAGCTTACTGAGAATCATCATATAACTTTGATGGTATCTAAATACTAGTGAAAGGCTTTGATAAGTGCATTAGTGTAGCAGGGGATTATACAAAGAAATAAAGGGAGTTTTTACTCTCATAACCGTCCTGTCATTCTGCACAATCAAAAGTCTCGGTTTGACTTGAACGTAGCTCTTTTACATCACACATAGTGACTCTGGTACTTCATAAAGCGAATTTACAAAACTGTCTCCAACATACTGTATAAGAGAAGGTATAGGGAGGAAAATATACTGTAGTGTTGATTTTCTTGGCATGTGGAGACCATTAGATGTGTTCAGGGGACTGTGAGATGTTGTACCACTTTAATTAGCAGTGGGGGCTGAAGGGCTTTAGTCATAGCTCTTATGATCTAGAGTGTCTTCTATAAAGGCCTTTGTCAAGCTTGGCTTGTTCTCTCAATTCATGTCTCAAAATACCATATTATAGATGAGATTTGATGGTGCTCATTGTGGCCTGGAAGGTATTTAAACATGCACACTGACTGGAAAGTTAATTTATATGATGTTACAGTCTTGGGATTAATTACAAAGCGAAATGGGACATCAGCTATTAGTTTAACATGGTCTAGGTGAGAGGCAATGTTCTGCTGATGAGATTATTAATGGGGAAATGTCAAATATTATGTAAATAAGAGCACATGTAACCCTGGAACCTTTTATTAGGAAATACATTGTACACGATAATAAATCATGCATACAACAAAATTTAAATGAGTTTTCTTCTTCTTCTTTTATTTTGAGACTGGTGACTTTAAATGAGCGTCTCCTCTGCATCAGAGGTCATTTTTGGTCTTCATGAGGATCGGTTTCATCATGGTGCTTGATGGGTTTTGCAAATGCACTTGACAATACTGTTCCAGAACAGCTGACCTTCATGTCTTAAAATACAGTAACAACTGACTTCTATTGTTGTTACATAATTAGGAAATGCCATACGGTATGAGTTATTTAATAGTTTTGAAAAAAAAAAATCCACTATTGTTCTAGAATGTAGAAAATACATCCGAACTTGTGTGCAGACTTTTGACTGGGACTGTGTGTAATTCTAATTTGGGAACACCAATTTGCCTAATCTGCATTGTCTTTGGCCTGTTGGAGGAAACCCACTGAGAGAACAAGTAAACTCCAACACACACAGACCCTAGGTGGAAATCGAACCCCTACACTGGAGGTGCAAGGTCACAGTGCAAACCACTACGCCACAGTGCCATATGTGTATGTGTTTTATATATACTGTATAAAATGTTTGAACCATTCAAATGTGGCTAAGAGTCACATCACGCCACTGTGTTGAAGGCTTCTGTAGACGTCAATTGCCTTTTACGTCCCAGTGTGACTTGAATGCCCCTGTGCTTACAGTACAGTATGTATTATGGCGTAAGGACTTATGCCAATGAGCACTATGACAAGTCTGGTCAGTTGTATCTTGTCCATTTATCATTAGACTAAGAAGGAAAAGAGTTAACAGCTGATTGTAGCAGAGCAGTTAACATCTCATACAGTCTCATAGTCAACTAGAGAATGCTCTAGTGTTAAGATAAAAGTGGGCATCATTTTATTTTAGATCATTACATGTGATCATAAAATTCTTCTTACTGGTAAAAAAAACAATCCTACAAATTGTACATCTTATGTTTAGGAACATACTATGCAATATCAGCAATTTATGCTTTTGCACATTGAACGGTATTATGTTATTTAGTTTAATAATCAGACTTAGAATTAAGAAGAGTAAAATAATGTCTCCTTAATGTCATGTTTTATGTGATAGGATGGACTTTTCACATGCACAAATTCACACACACACGCACACACATAGGACTTTATAATCATTCATATTTTTGCATTATAGACTACACATGCAGCAGATCCTACGCGAGATGAAAAGCACATATTATGCACATGCCTAGGGTATGGTCATATTTCACTAATAGTGCACAGGAAATAAAGACTTATGGAAAAGCAAATGAGCTATGAACCACCATAAGCCCAAAGACAGCTATTCGCTTTGCAAATCGTATATTTGCTGAAGATAATTCCTCCAGAACGTGAAATGTCTCCGCAAATTTGACCCCGCACCATTATCTCCTCTATGCTTGAACTCTCCTTGAACTTCGAATGAGCACTTCACTAGCGGGATATGGTCACCTCTTTTGCATCCAGTTATTCTAGCTCCAATTTCCTGCCTAATACTGTAATTACCTTGATCTACGACGGAAGTCACCCTTTCGTGTATTAATATCGAAATCAGCACATTTATGGCGGGAAGCACCTGACTGTGACCCTTGCTTTTGCTTTTTAATATCCTGATTAATTGGGAAAAGAATTAATTGACTTTGTACGCTGTACATTCCAAGTATATCTCCATTGATGCTTCATTTTTATGGTGCTGGATACGATGAGAAGACAATTTCATAATGCTAAAGAAAATATTTTTTTTCTCTATTATCTTACTATGTTATCGCTTGCTAATAGTGCCATTTCTCAGCTATAGCCTGAGCTCGGCCTACTGTCTATTTCACCACGTCCATGTGGATTCTCTTCAGGTTCTCCGCTTTCTTTCTCTACTTCTCTACTTTCTCTTACGTCCTGTGGTGGACTGGTGTCCCATTAATGATGTCTTCCAGCCTCATGTATGGGGCCAGGGATAGCTCAGTGGTTAAGGCATTGGACTACGGTTTGGAAGATCCCAGGTTCAAACCCCACAACCACCAAGTTGCCACTG
>JAQQZT010000014.1:14918474-14931603 GCA_030068275.1 Clarias platycephalus
CTAAGAATGTGATGATGACGATCAAGTGAATCCCAGTTTCACTGAGCTTGTCTTAGCAAATGAGAAAAACTGTAATATACTTAAAAAAAAAAAAAAGATTTTCCAATTAAAGAATTTTTTTTTTAAATATCTCACATTATTTTAGTAGTTTATTTAGTTTATTTATACCGTATTTATATATATAGAACCAAACACATAAAACAGTTTAGAAGCTTCAGGATCCTTCTGATAACAGGTGCGTGTGACTGTGTGAATGTGTGTGCGTGTGTGTGTGTGTCCACAAAAAAACGATGGGTATAGGGTAAGGTATAAAGGCAAAATTATTTAAGTCAAGGAGTCAGACAAAAAACACTGAAAAGAAAAATAGACTTATATTATATATAATTATTTATTAATATTATCATATATCTCAATGTATAACAATACATTTTGTATTAAAATCAAAAAAATTATTTTTTCTTTTCCTGAAGTGTGTATATATTTTTTTGTCTAACTCTGAATATATATCATTCTGTTCTCTTTTAATCCCGTACAGTTTACGCATATCTCTCCCCCCCCCCCCTCCCCCCCATTATTGGAGCTTTGTCTGTTTTGGCAGGACGAACATGTGAAAAAAAGGACATGTATCTCTCCTGGACTCACTTCCACTTTGTCTCTATAGCCCCCCTCCCCCTGCCTCCTCTCTCTTCCTGTCTATGAGAAACAGTCTTTTGTCTGGCACCTGCTTTAATTGGTAGTCAGCACCACGTGTCCTGCTCTCAGCCTTGCAGAACATGTTACAATTAGAGCTGATAGCAAATTAGCCCTTTTCTTTCCAAAAGATTAATTTGGGAATGTGTCATTTCAAGGCGAGGCTTCTTTATCTTAGGCTATCATGTGGAATGGAAAGGTAAAAAAAAAAAAAAAATGAATGAATAAATGGATGAATTAATGAATAAATGAATGAGGGATTAAATAAATAAATAAATAAATAAATTTGTTGCAAGCCATATAGACATATAGCCTACATAACTGAATTTGAATAAAATTCTAGACAACCAAATTATATGATTCATAATGACATAAGCACAGCTGGAGGATCAGTGGCTCAGGTGGTTGAGGTGTATCTGATTGGGAGGGTTAGGGGTTCGAGCCACTGTTGGGCCCTTGGGCAAAGCCCTTAACTCTACGCCCATATAAAATACCTAGCCACTGGAGATGCAGGGCATCCTTAGTGCGAGTCCCGAGTGCCAATAACACACCTGTGTGAATAGCTTGCGGGTCGAGTGATCCGATGTGGCGACCCCAAGAAAGGGAAAAAGGCCAGGGGGGGAAATCTCTTCTGTTCTGTTATATTTCCAATATAAAAAGTGTTAATCCTAATTGTAATTATAATACATCCTACTACTTCTACATGTACGTTTCTTGTACTAAATATAATACATTCTGCTTGCTAACACTAACACCTAAATGCTTCTAGTGCTCTCAGCAATTCTAGTACTAATACTAACAAATGATTGTGCTACTACTAATAATTAAACGATCCTAGTGTTACACTAACAAATGATTCTTTCCCGGTCCCTAGTTGTGTCAATCCTCATACTAAACGTCTCTGTAGGCTAGTTTTTCTCATAATGACTGCTGACACTACGAAGTTGTCACAGTAATGCCCCGTTCCCTCCATCACCCCTTCTCCAAAGGCCTTGCACCTGATCGCCACTAGCTACAGATCATCAGCTCACTGCGAGTCCTCGTCTGCTCTCCCAGAAAGACCTTGAGATCTCAGCACCTCCAGCCATGCAGATCAGTAGCTGGCGTGAACATGTCAGTGCAGTAACAAGATCATGTGTGACTGAGCATCACTACAGATGTCAGGCCTGAAGCTAGAAGAGAATGAACCTGTCCGGAGTAGCTCTGGCAACTGAGGCAGACCTGCCTTTACCTGGCTTACTTGACTCAGTTTAGGACTGAGAATTATTGAACAGACAACAACTAGGGGAAAAACGGTCACACTTTCCAGTTTCTAGACTTCAAAAATGGATGTAGAATCGTTTAGAGAGAATACTATTTCAAAATTCTAGATATTAACCTGAGAAATATGAGGTACGAAATCCAAAGTCCTGCGTTATCATGTCATGTTATTCTCATAATCAAATATTCTCATGATATTTTATTTTGTAGTTTAGTATATCAAAATAACTGGAGAGTTTGTTGAAAGATTTTTTTTCACTTAGCTGGGAACTGTTATGTATTTTATAGAAGCTCGATCAGATGGAGATCTGGGGAGTTTACAGCCCAGATCAAGACCCTTGAACTCTTTGCCTGCTAAGCTCCACATGCAGCAAGGTGTGATGCACCGAGTGTTCTGACACTTTTCTATCATAACCAGCATTAATGTTTTTCAGCGGGTTTATGCTGCATTGCCTTTTCTCTGTGATCAGACCAGAGACGCTAGCCTTTGGTACCCACAGGCATAAATTAGCCTTGGGAGCCCATGATCCAGTCACCGATTTATTTAGTATATAGTTAACATTATGTGGTGTTGATATTATGGCTAATCAGTATATATACAGTAGTACAGTATATGCCTGTCTATGGCAACAAAATGTAACCGTACCTGGATGGTCTGCCACAGAAATATATCTGTGCAGGATGGAACATGGACAGACCAATGTACCAAAATACTTGGATTGTAGAAAAAGGGGTAATTCATGCTACATTTTTAGATTTACCTTGTACTCTATAAGAACTCAAATTTTCTTTTTGTCTCTTTTAGTCTTTTTGGGATCATTGGAGTAAGCATAGTTATAATAATATTATATTATCTACAGTACATTTTAAACAATGCAGTTCAACTGATAATTAGTATTACTAAAATATTAAGAGTACTTTTAGTACAACTTGATGCTTAATTATGACTGTGTATTACTATTATAGCATATTTCTACTGCCATGTTTCTAAATACAGTTTTCCAACTATAAAATATTGTATTATTTTCATTTCTTCATAATACATTATAGGTATTGACATTTCAATGACTATGAACTGTCTTCATGGTTAACATATTTTTTCATGAAGTTAGCCAAATTTGTTACGTGGTATTTTTTTTTTTTTTAGCATTTTAGTTACAGTACAGTTTCTAAAGTTATATGAACTTTGATTTGGAACAAATCACAAATGTTTAAGTCATGCGTTTGACAGGTGACAACTTTGTCTAAGTTATCTAAATTCTAGATTTTCGAAAGACAGAAAGAATTGAAAATTGTGATTTTTCAATGATTCTGGAATGATGTAGTTTTGTCTAACAAGCGCATGTTGAACTCAAAATATAGAAACGAACATTTTAAGTAAATCATTATAATGTTATTAAAGTGTCATCATGGATGACATTTGGATGCTATTTGACCACTTTGATAATTCTATACCAAGAAAATTCAATCCTATTACTTTTCGACTTTTTAAAAAACAATTGCAGCCAGTTTCTTCAAAGATAAAAATTCAATATTGCTGTTTGAAAAGATGTGAAAAGCTGACAGGCAAAAGAAAAAAAAATCTGTATGGCTGTACAGCTTTATCAGATTACAATTGATTTCACTCAAAATGATCACTCAGATTTGTAATGGAACATATTTAATGGCACACATTATAATGAGCTTGCATGCGCAAACTGCTCCCTTCAAGCTCTGATGGCTTCATAGAAAGTACGTGCTTGGAAAACTTCATGTTGATGAGGCTTACTGAAATCTAATGGTGTTTTTGCTCACTACAGATGTCTTATTAGATGTCAAAGATCCTAAAAAGGGTTTTGATGGAATGAACTTTGCAGGTGCACGCTATGGCTTCTTCAATCTCTTTTATTTTGTTTCTGCTTTTCCATACTTTGCACAAAAATCAGCTTTTGGAAAGACTATACAATCACCTATGTAGATACAGTACAGTATGTTGATTTCCAGGCTATCCAACATTCATGAAATTCCATAAAGTGCCTTAAATATTAGGAAAACATGAACCAAACCTTAAAATAGGGTTCATATCCAGGTCAGGACTTTGCCTAGTTTTATGGTTGGTAAACTAGGTGGATTGCCAAGGGCTGAATTTTACTGGCAGAAATCCAGTAAAGGTTGGTGGGATGAGGTTAGCTGTTTGTCATCTCACTTGTTTTCTCTCTCCTTTCTCTGCAAATGATCCTAAAACCACATGACATCACTTTTAAAAAGATTTACATTATTGTAAACATCTTTGAACATAAGGAACAAAGAAATAATGAACGTTGAGACGGTTCAAAACCGTGCAGTATCAGTGGTCTGTTAAGATTATTACTTGTGACACTGTACAAGATAAGCTGAATAAAAGTCTAGAACAGATTGTGTAATGATAATGTATGTGATCCTATGGTTTGCTCATACTGGAAGCATTTAGATGAGCCTTGTAGTAACAAGGCTTTAAAAAGAATTTTAAAGCAGGTCACCTTACAGTATGTGGCAGCATAGTGGATTAGTGGTTAGAACTGTTGCCTTGCAGCTCTAGAGGTCCAGGTTCGAGTCTCACCTTGGGGTCTGTGTGCATGGAGTTTGCATGTTCTCCCAGTGCTTCCTCCAGGTACTCCGGTTTCCTCCCACAGTCCAAATACATGCCAAACTTCGTGCCTCCTCCTGCATGGACCCTGTATACCGGATAAAGCGGTATAGATGAAGAGAGGGTGAGTCGCATTATGTGGTTTAAGACTATAGGTCTGAAATGATGATTGTCATTGATGAAATGATGAGAATACTTTCTACAATGAGCCATTTTTTTGGCACTGACAAAAGCAGGGTCATAAAAACATGCTTTTGTCTATTCACACTGCGTGTTCACGTCAGTTTACAAAATCATTATCTGTGACCATTGCTCCAGTATCCTATAAACAAATAACTTAGTAGACAAAACTTTTTTCTCTTCTGCTTTTCTTCTGTAACCAACCATCACTTGACAGAGGGCTAGAAGACACAGGTTCTGTAGATTAAGACAGGGGAGTTCTCTTGACCTTTTCACTGAAATGCCACACCGTTTAAAGCGCACAAGCATAATTAGACATGATAGTCGACTCATGCAGTCTGATCACCCAGCCGATTTCAAGCGTTCATTAGCTGACTTTTGGATATCGGGGGCATTCTAGGCTAATGATGGAAAATGCTGAGGAACAAGTGACATTGTTTTTCCTTCTTCAGTGCGTTTTTTAACGGCATCGCATGCGCGAATGTTGCTTTTGCTCCACACAACATCGTTAATGAGGAGATGTTGACACTGGGTTCAGTTAGTCATCGTCAGGAAAATTAAACTCTCTCCAGGCTAACGTGGCTCGCGATTTGCTCTGACATTTAGCCATTAGCTCCGTGCAGAATTGGACAAACGAACAAAAGCAGAAACCCCCCCCACCAAAAAAAAAATATATAGATCTGCAAATCATTTCCAATTAAATGAGGTATCAAACAGTGAATATCCAAGCAGGAGATTTTACGGGCTGTGAACGGCTAAAGGTCAAGCTTCAACTGTACAGGGCACAGGCAAGGACCTGATTATGGCTAATGAGCTCTTTCGTTTACACAAAATTAGCTGCATTACACAAAGGCCCCAGTCCCTGCTAGTCATGCCGAAGTTCACAACATTTATGGACCGACAGGAGAATACGTGATCCAGTTCTTCAGTGAAACTTGCCTTTGATATGTCATGGTTTGATCTGAGAAGGTTTTCTTGTTACTTGATGGAATTGATTCAATTCATTTTAATTTAATGTAATGTGTAGGAAGACGGCGGCACGTTGGAGTTGTAGTTAGCACTGTCACCTAGCGCCTCTAGGGTCGAGGATCCGATTTCTGTGTGCATGGAGTTTGCATGTTCTTCCCGTACTTGGTGGGTTTCCTCTGGGTACTCCTACAGTCTAAAGACATTAGCATAGCAGATTAGGCTAATTGGCATTCCCAAATTGTCCATAGTGTCAGAACAAGCATATGTGTGCCTTGCAATGGATTGACACCCCCATCCTGGGTGTACCCCGCCTCGTGCCCCAAGTCTCCTGGGATAAGGTCCTGGCCCCCCTGCGACCCAGTATATAGTGGATAAAGCGGTTTAGACGATGAGTGAGTGTAGAAAGATAAACTAGGATTAACTGATTTACACCATTACAGCTTATGAATGATATTATGAACATGACTTTTCCATTCTTAACACCTTATATTGTTTTATTCATAATACTTACAGTATAATTCTTTTATTTCCTTTCTGTATGACCTTCATTTGCTTTTCAAATTTTATTACAGTTTTATTTGTAATTTTTATTTTGAACAAAGTTTCTACTCTAGCTACAGTACAAACTTGTGCAGGTCTTGGCAGAAATGTCATAGTGCCCTTTTAACCAGAGTGGATTTTCAGCAGGGGAAGCAGCTGTGTTCACGCTCCCTGGATGCACGCATGTGGTCCTGTATTTGTAAGTGTTTATGGAGGAGAACAGTCGAGATTGTCTGTGACAGCAGCGAAATGAGGCTAACAAACAGCCTAATGGGAGCGAGGCCGGCACGCGTCCGAGTTCCCACTGAGACACACTATATGTGCCCTTCCTGCCGCAATAATCCACTTAATGGGAGTCGGTATACTTAGCTGCACAATGCCATTGAGGCCGGTTCAAATGTAGAACGGCAGACAGCCAGAAACGAGATCCAGTCAGTGCCAACAGGGCAAAAGGAAGCAATTTATCTATTAGAAATAGCAAACACCAAAAAGCATATTTAATTAATATGGAATTTGGCTGAGTCCTCGATTCTGGATGACACAGAGACCGTTTACAATTTATGTCCCCTGCCCTTATGGTATCTGGATGCAGCACGAGCCCACTAGGTTTCTGCAAATAAGCTCCAAAAGTGATTTAAGACATGTCTCACAGTTGCTTCTCCAACTCTGAGGCAAGTCCAGTTTTGAGCTTTTTCATTACGCTGCAGGAATCTTCGCTAGAGGCCAGAAAGACGCACAAGAGCCAAGACGACAGCCTCTACAGCAACTGTGCTAATACTTGCTCACCAAAGGAGCTTCAATTACTTCCCAGTTTAGACTGGCAAATGCCAGGCCAACTCACAGGATTAATTCACAGTAGAGAGATATTACTGGCAGGGATTTCAGGTGCCGAGGTGAGTCTATTTTTTTTTTCTTTCTACCACCCCATAATAATGAAGCTCATGATGAACCTAAAGAGTGTGCCACACAATAAGCACTTGAGCTGGCTCAACATCATGCAAGGAAGATGAACACCGTGATGATGGTCTGGAAGAGACACCTTTTGATTTCGGAGGGGCCCTTTCTCACTATCCCTATTTCTTTCCCTCTCCCCCCCTCCCCTCTATCTCTCTCTCTCTCTCTCTCTCTCCCAATTCTGGCAGGCTGGGCAGCCATAAGGTGGGGTGGTGCCTGAGGATAATGGCAGCAGAAGGCGAAGGAAGCAGACAGCTGGCGAACGCTGCCCCAATATGTTTCCATGAAAGAGGCGAGGAAATTTCAGAAGACGAGATGCGTACCCGGACGACACGCTCTGCGGTGAAAAGAGAAAGATTAAAAAAAATAAAATTAGTTAACATCTTGCCCGTTTCACCCCGCGATGCACATTTTGGCATGCACAAACTGATTGCAGAGCCCATCTACATTACAAAAAAAAAAAAAAAAAAAAAAGATTGGGAAAAAAACGTACAGTTAATGAGGAGAAATCATGTATCGCCTACTGCAGCTAATTCGCCTAACACAGATGTGGTCCAGAATTATTTAACCCCCTCTCTAGAAATCTCTTTTCTGCCTGGCATCATGGCTGATGCTCCCCTTCTTTGGAAGCATATTGTGAATCTGAAATGCAAATGCCTCACTTTTTTTTTTTTTTTCCCAGCCTCCAATCATGCTAGTTCTAATGAGGTGTAAAATATGTACATTAATGACAGAGAGTTATTTAGTTCTAGGGGAGCACTAATTGCTCCTAATCATTGCCTACATCCATCTGGTTACATGCGAAAAACAAACCACTTCATCCTGCAGGCTCATTAGACTTCTAGTAAATCACTGTAAGGAAATAAAACCTCACAGCCCACATATTGATCCAGCATTATCTATGTACATTTGCATTGTTAGACTTCATACTGAAACAAGTGGGAGACACTGTTTCTTGGAACTGTTGAAGACAGCTAAATGTTCGGACAAGTGATCCAGGAATTATACAAGAATGAATACATTTACTTGAGAAAGCATGTGACAGTTGCGAACTTGTTGGCAATAGCAAATTCCCAACTGCATGTATGGTAGGTACTTTTCAACTTAAATGCTATTGACAAACATTTTGCAAAGTTTTTCTCATTCTTGTCTCTTGCAATCATGAATAAGAAAATAATTGCTCTATCTTTAACTAATGATAAGGTGATTTCTCAGATAAATCAATAATCCGGACAGTTGTTATGAGATTATCCCTGGCACATAGTGAATCTACATCACAGCTGTGGTGGTTTCATTATAACCACCTTAAATTTCTAAATAGTATTTCTGACTTACAATAAGTGTTTCCCTGTCATATAATCTAATCTATAGCGGTCTCCGAAACCGTAAGCATGGCCAATTCATCATGATCTTTTTGTGCAGATCAGGGACCAGAGGTGGGTAGGAACGAGTTACTGTACATTCACCCCGTTACATTTACTTGAGTAGCGTTTTGAAAAATTTTACTTCTATGAGTAGTTTTACTGCACCATACTTTTTACTTTTACTTGAGCAGATTTGTGAAGAACAAATCTTCGAATGCTTTTACATTCGGCTCCTTACTTTTCTTACTATTTATTCTACACATGCAGCCGGTAGATCTAGCGCTTGACTGTTTCACCAATCAGACGCAGCAACAATAATCACATGACTCCGTTCGACCAATCAGCCGCAATGAAAATAGCCACATGTAGTCAGACAGCATAGCGGGAACAAAAATCTTCAGCTGGCATCCCTAGCATCATATACAAAGCATGGTTCAAGTTTATATATATATATATATATATAATCTACTGTATATATATAAAATTATATCATTATTATAATTATATAATTTATTATAATAATAAAAATAATAATAATTTGACATTCCGATTGAAACAGTTACTCTTACTTGAGTAATATTTTGGATGACTACTTTTTACTTCTACTTCTAAGTAATATTATCTTGAAGTACAGCTACTCTTACTTGAGTACATTTTTCGCCTTCTCTACCCACCTCTGTCAAGTGTCATGTGGTGCTGTGATCAAGACGCCACTCTCGAGTTCAAGGCCAGGACTAGTCAAAATTGGGTCAAGATGGAAGCCATTGGAGGTCAAAACCAAGTTCAATGTGGGACCCACAAAAATCTGACTTTAGGTTATGGGGTCTCTGGGCTTTAATATATTCACCCTGGGGCCCTGCTCAGCCACCATGCTCAAACTACAAAATAACAAACCCGCTATAACACACTATATCATAAATACTAGAAGAAAGGATATATTCCCTGATCAGAAAGGAAGAGATAAAGAGAGAGAGAGAGAGAGAGACTGATAATAAAGCATAGAACCTAAATTCCATGAAAAATAGAGAGTCACGTGCACTGGAAAGGTTACAAAGGTAAGCAAATAATTTATCAGAAAAGTGATAAAGAGAGATTCAAAAAGCTTGAAAGTGTCTAAAGGTTCATAGAGTTGAGGTACGACCTAGATAAGGTCCACAATATGCATTTATTATAATAGCAGATCGTATCTGGATCAGCAGATTATTTATTCAATGTTAATTACTCAGCTGCTCTCATACACTAGGGGAGTTCAAACCAGGACTTGTTTTCTTATGAACAAATTGAAACATGCATCAAGACAGTGAAAGCGAACAGACTCAATCACTCCAGCACAAAATCCTGAGATTAATTACTTTCATGATAAAATGGCCTGGGTTGATCAGTAAAGGTGTTTTAGCAGCACGATACACAACCTCACACTGTCCACTGCACCACTTGCATGTTACAAAAAACTCGGCTGGGGGTTATTGCCTTATCCTTGTACAGAAACCATTTCCAGATGTTTGGGCCATTAAAGGAGTTCCTGGGAGGCCAGTGTTTCAGACATGAAGCAGGCAGTCTGATCACGGCTTTAGGAAACTTACAACCAAGAAAACATTCTACCTTTATGGTATCCAAGGAAATAGTGAAACGCTGAGATAAGTGTATTCATGTATTGGGGATTATATAGAGAAATAACAGTTTTTACTTTTATAACGATGTTCTGCACAAATTAAAATTCCTGATATGACTAGAATGCCCCTCTTCTAATGTATCTGCTTTATTTTTTACTACTTTACTCAGCACTAATACACTGTATAGGGGCATGAGACGCCTGGAGCCTATCCCAGGAGACCTGGGGCACATGGTGAGGTACACCCTGGACATCTCCATGTGCCCCAAGTCTCTTGGGATAGGACGGGGCACCAGTCCATCACAGGACTGTTTTTTTTTTCATTTCTCAGTCAGCATTAATTATTCCATGCTCATTACAAAAAGTAGTTCTAATGATATGTTCTAACTATTTCCAACTCATTATTTCAATAAATTAATGAACAGCTTGCATTTCATCGCTCAATGAAAAGAAAATCCTCATCCTAAAATCCAGGTCAAATTTATTTTCCAAAGGCCTTCTGTGTTTTTAAAAGTGATATATTTTTTGTCCTACATTTTTACTACAGATATAAAGCATTCGAAGGAGCTCATTAATATAAACCTGACACTACTGTATGTTAGAGTCACTATTATAGAAAGTCAATCAATGTTATTTAGAATTAACAGCATTTAACATCATTGTGATCTAAAGAAATATTATTTACAAACAAATTAGTTTTTTTTTAAAACTAAATTAGTTTAACTAAATAAGGTGCATGTGACAAATAACTGAATCTTAGCCTTACCATAAGTCTCTGAGCCACCTCGGCTGGGATCTTACCTTCTTTAAAATGTTGGCACCAGTCAAATGTTTGACGTGAGTGTGTCAAGAGTCTCATCAGCGTACTGTCCTTGAAGTCTTCGGTTAATGTCAATCGGTTTATTGGGTTCATTCATGAGAAATTTCATCACAAGTCCTGGTCTGACTTGAACGCCCCCTCATACTTTGGCCATATATCTAAAACTTTGACAAATAGACCATCCCTTTTTTTCTTACACTAGTAAACACATCATGTAGTTTTTAAGTAAAGGTTTTTATTATTAAAGGAAAACAAAATCCAAAACTACATTGCTCTGTGTGTGTGTGAAAAAGTGTTTGCCCCCTTATTATTTACTGTAATAACTGGTTGGGCCAGCCTTAGCAGCAACAACTGCAATCAAGCTTCGTTTTTGATAACTTGCAAGGAGTCTGTTACAGCGCTGTGGAGGAATTTTGGCCCGCTCATCTTTGCAGAATTGTTGTGATTCAGCCATATTGGATGGTTTTCCAAAAGGCATGAACCGCCTTTTTAAAGTTCATGCCACAGCATCTGGAATGGATTCAGGTCAGGACTTTGACTAGGCCTCTCCAAAGTCTTTATTTTGTTTTGTGGACTTGCTGGTGTGCTTTGGATTATTGTCCTGCTGCAGAACCCAAGTTCGCTTCAGCTTGAGGTCACAAACAGATGGCCGCGGCAAACACATTTTCACACCACTGTACAGTATATTATTTTATTTTGTCACCTGCTGTATCACTGGATCTGAGAATATGCCACCGTTGAATTGTAATAGCTATAATGAGTGAATATCAAACAGTATATTTTTAGCATTAACAAAATATTAAGGTTTCAGTTTGAAAATGTCTAATATATCCTGCCATAAATAATGCATTCACAGATCATTAATATTAAAGAAAAAATACGCAGAATATATAAATGTTTAAGGAATATAAGGGATATACATGATTCTTGTGTGTGTGTGTGTGTGTGTGTGTGTGTGTGTGTATGTAGGATGGGAAGTTAGTCCGTGAATATAATAGAACTGCAACCCAAACCCTGACAAAGCACAGACTGAAAGTAAATCCCTGGTGGTGTTCTCACATATGTCCTTGTGTATTTTTAGTGAAAGTGGGGAAGCAGCGATGCCACATTTGCATTTCCAGCCTGGACTCCTGCACCAGCATATATTTTCTGACAAGCGCTATGAGCAAGCCAGTGACGGCCACACTCTGGAGCTCTACATCTGTTGGGTCTCATTATTATGCACAATGCCCAGAGCTAACACATTCCCCAGTTATCCTAAAAGTGTGAGTGATCCTCAGCTAGCCAGCACTGACAGCACACACCACTGTACTGTTTAACTCAAGCCAGTGGCCTACTCCCTCTAGCAACAGCCGTCCTTTAGCATCGAATATGCTAACTTACCCGCGGACGAAAACGAGACAGGAAGATGAGTGTCGACATCGCAGAACTTTCCCCATGTTAGAGCACTCCAGACCGTTCCTTTTACCTGACGAAACCTAAAGTGCCAAAATTAGCATCCAAATCGCTTCCCATTTTTGTCTTATTTGTTTATTTCTGAAGCACGTTCATGTGTGTTGCTCTTGAACTATGACATGAGTTGCAGGTAAGGATGCAAATGAGCAAGAAGGACAGGAAAGAACACAAATTGTGTGCTAATAAATGCACGCTAGCGGGAAAAAAAAAAAGCTTTAAAGATTACCTGGAGAGGGGGACAGAGTGCTATCAACACACACCAGGAGAGCAGAGAGTGCTCGAAACAACTTGTACAAAGTCGTCTTGTGCCACCTAAATAAAGCATCTCTCCCAAAGTGCCAGTGCGCCGTCTAAGCACTAGCACTCGGTGCCACATCCCTGACCTACAACAACCTACAACGAGTTCAACAGTCACTCGAAAAAGGCCAAAGGGCAGAAAGGAGGCACTAATTAGGGAGGGGAACATGGATGACGAAGTCCCGCAAGAGGTGGCACACGGTTGGAGAGTATACTGAACCTTCTCATGTAGGTCAGCGTGAAGCTTTTAGCAAAGCCATGCATATTAATGGCACCCCTCCTCCCTCTTTCTGTCTGTCTCTCTCTTACATGCACACACACACACACACACACACACACACACACACACACACACACACACACACACACACACACACACACAC
>JAQQZT010000014.1:14939901-14951616 GCA_030068275.1 Clarias platycephalus
TATTTCCAAAAATGAGTTCATGACTATGGTAATACGTCTAAAACAAATAGAGTAAACTGCCTTCACTGCATGAATCTGCTTATTGTACGTCAGTGAGGCAGGAATACGGCATGGATTGGATGCTAGTCCATTGCTAAGTGCGTACACATGCTGACATCTGGCAATTTAGATTTATGTTTTTTGAGTAACGACCGAAAGGACCTGAGGTTCAATTATAAACTCCACATAGCCAGTAAACCGAGCTCAGAATGTAACCCGGGACCTGCAGCTGTTACCATGTTTTTTTTTAACATGGTCTCATTACATCTATATCTAAAAACATTAGTTTTGTAAGAGGTAAAATGCTACCACGTTTTTGACAATAGTAGTCTATAAGTATAATACAAGTATAATACAAGCTTTGCAATGACTTTTTTGGCCAATGGGATAGTTTTGCCATACAGATCTGTCAACCCTGTCTACATTATACAGTCAAGTGCAAAGGCCTTCATTCTGATCTAGTCTGTCATTACTGACAACTAGCTGTGAAGCTGTATTCCTTATGCAGGATTCCCTGTATCTCCTGAGCATTCAACTGCTCAGATGCTAAAATAAAGCCGACTGAAGGTGACACTTCATTTCATCGAGGGCGCCTTCCAAACTCAAGCAACCAGAAATGTCCTTCTCCTACAGCTGACAAGCAGTGATGGTCACCAGGTGGGATATGCTATCCTAACAGTCTGGAACTCTTGTGAATTATATGCTGATAGATATAAACAGCTGTTATTCTTGGTAATGGAAAGCAATTAGAAACATCTGCACACTTGGCGGTGAGCGATGCCTTCCTGAGCTGCCCGCTTCCCAGGTGCCACTGGGAAATAATTACATCATCGGGACAATGCAGCCGAGCCTCCAGGACTGGTACTGATCTGTGAAGAACAAGAACAGAGCCCCTCCCTTTATGGAACAAGAGTACGTGAGTGTTCAAAAGTTTATACTCCCTGAGGACAGTAAACATGGACAAATAGTATATAATATTTTATATTATAAGGTGTACAGCTACGACTTTACAGGTTTACAGTTAATTGTGGTATTTTCTATTATACCTTGGCAATATTAGTTTAACTGATAATTCTGATTGGTCAGAAGCCAATGATTAATTTTCAATAACAGAAGCTCTGACAGCCGTGCCAACTACAAATCATATTAATTGTTGTTTTAAGATGGTAATCATCAATATTACAGTTAGTATATCACTTATGTGGTGGCAGTGTGGCGTAGTGGTTAGCACTGTCACCTAGCACCTCCAGGTTTCGGGTTCAGACCTCCTGCGACCCTGTGTACTGGATAAAGCATTATAGACGATGAGTGAGTGAGCTTGTCAGCTACAGTAACTTCATGCTAACACTATTCTCTATTGCCCACTGCCTAGCTTGTTGCTAAGCTACTTGCTACTGTCTGCAGTTGTTGCTGTACTACGATTTCCATCTGAAATTCTGCATCAATATTTGAAGCTCACTATAGTAGGACGATACCAACAACCAATCAGGCCTGTTATTGTAAAGTGCAGTTAAAAGTAGCTTTCAAAAGCAGAAAAGAAAAGACGCTTGCAGTGTAACAAAACACTTTTGTGAAGGCATGCATGGTTTTTTCCCCCAATTTCGCACAAGAACATGCCAAATGACGGGTGACGTCATGACAATGTGAACATTGCCACTTAGAAGGCACCACAAATGCAGCATTACTGTAATGCTAAGTGACCTGTTAGATGGAAATATTAGCAGTGGGTAATTATTGTGATCTAAGATGAGTTAATCACCTTATTGCATCCAACCATTAATCATCTCATGTCGTTCCTCCTTATTTTGTTTTTCATTTCTTTCCTGTTAATTATGCACTATTGCTTTACTGAGGTACCCATATCTCATTTGAAATCTTTGTGTAGGTGTCACGGAAACACCAGGCTCCGTCCTCAGTCAACATCCCCAATCACCCGAATTCTAAACACGAACACCTGAACCTTATCACCAGCCCACGATAAATACACCTCACGTCTAATTGTCCCTCCTACCTCCGTGTCGTGTCCTTCCCGTCTGTGATCATCCGTCCATCAGCTCCGGCACCATACCAGATAAGACACTCCTTATCCACATCTCATCCATAACCGTACCCCATTCATTATCAATAAAAGCACCTGTTCTGGTTTTCTGCATCTTTGTCTGTGGAGTCTGTTATTCCGTGACAGTAGGTACGTAATAAAAGAGAGTTACAGTATTATTACACCCAAACCATGTTAAACCAAGAGCAATGCCAAACACTGCATGTAAAACAAGGTTATACGTAAATCACACATGATGATATTGATATGAGACAAATTATATTTCTGGCATTCCAACTTTTGTTTTTGATATCACAATACAATACAAAATAAATATAAATATTGATATGGAAATAACTGTCTCCTCATGTGGTCAGCCCCCCCTCTGCTAAATACCCTTTTCTTCAATTAACTGGCAAAGCCCACCTAATCACCTTTCATCACTTCTCAAACTCCAACTGTGCCAAGCATGTGGAATTTCTCCCATGAAAGCATGACTGTGACTCTAATGACTTTGACCAGACCCCTATGGAGAGACGTCATCTGTAAATACCACCAGCCTCTGGTGTGCTGGACAGAGCTGGAAAGGAGTGAATAGAAGTCTTGACTGACATGGAGCTTTGCGGGCTACAGACAGGTACTGTATAACCAGGTAAGTGTGGTATAAACTCCAAAGTACATGGCAAATACTTTGCATTACACTGGAGCACTTTAAACTGTAACAAAAGCACTTTAAAACGGCATACAAGTACTAGATATTAAGGATCAAGACAGTTTCGCTAAATTTCCCTGAAATGTCAGAAAGGTTCAGCGTATTAAAAGAAAAGGAACATAAAACTCTCGGAGAAAATTAGCTGGTCAATGGACAGTGTGTGAACGGATTTAAGTGCAAATAAGTGATGGAGGAAAATTATGACCTTTTTTATATTCCACTTATTCCACAGAGCCATAGTAATTTGAACATACAGTATATTCAAAGTTAATCGTTGTCATTTAAATGCATGCTTAAAACGACTAGCTCCATTAAGCCAAGTGCACAAAGTTAGCTGTCAGAAAACTTCTAGTATTGTCTTATTTTAATAAAACTCTGCCATTTGACTCTAAGTGTAATGCAGAAATATCGACCACAGTTTGTTCTGCTTCTCATTCCCAGGATTCAAGTTGTTGTAACAACAAGCATTTTTGTTGTCAAGTCCGTAATTCCACAGGCCATGAGCAGAAAACGTCCATCAGGACAGATGAGGCCAAAGGTAGTCTGCCGATGTTGGATACGTTGATGCTGGCTGGCGTATGTGTCAGAGGGATCTGCGAGCGCAGCTTAGGAGAAACATGGCAGCTGGTGCCATGTGAGTCTATGCAGAGACAAAGTGAGGAGTTTTAGCAAACACACACATACTGTACACTCACAAATCCACAAAGGCCATACGGAGTGTTCAGGCTCACAGGTTCACTCAAAAAACAGACAACGCAATGGCAATTGCCTGTATATCTAAATGGTTTTACATCCTGTAAGTCAAGCTCAGGATATTGTGTAAGGGGCCATTATAGCCAAATTACCTAGCTAAAAAAAACGTTAAACCAAACTTTACAAGCTACTCAAACCCCAAAAGCATATAATCAAAGCATAGCTTACTTTCTATAAGAACTTTTACTATGGTATGTAAAATACATACAATATTATACATACCATAATATACCATCGTATTACTTGATCCTTCAAGCATTACTGTACCATTGTAGGCACCACAGGACTTTATAGAGTCCTAGGGTAGGTACTATGGAAATTCAGTGGGTACCATCATGTTACTATGGGATATACCACCTTACTTTGGTAAATACCATTGTACAGTAGGTGCTGTGTCACTACAGTAGACACTGTGGTAGTCCTATGGTGTATACCATAATAATTTGGTGAATACCATGGTACTTACTGAACTGTGGAAGTTCAGCATGTATCTAATATTTCATGTTTATACATACAGTACTGTACAATATTAGATATGTTAGTACAGTATGTACTGCTGGTATGGTACAATACAGGCAGTGCTATATTACTTTATGTCATTTTAAGAGTTTCAATATGCATTATGATATTTAAATAATGTTACATACATACAATTGTATCATGTTATAGAAATGTCACCACCATGGTACATAAACATGTATCACATGTCTTTGACAGTGTCCTGATACACATTCCATAGTACCGCATTATGGTACATCGTAGAACCATAACCATACTATAGTGCATGTCTCAGTGTACAAATGCATGTAGCATGGTATTACCCTATACCATGGTGTGGTACATGTACTCTATCAGCAAATAAGTACCATGATACTGACAAAAATACTATATACCATGGTACAAGGACTATCAGACTGACATGCAAGTGGATTACGGACTACTTCACAAAGAGATCACATAACGTCAAGATAAGAGACGTCCCCCTTATGATCATAGTCAATGGCATGGAAACACAGCACTACTTTTACTCATCACCTTATTTTCCCTTTTCCACTACAGGTGAGTTTCCCATCCACATGTACTGTAAAAAACAAATGTCTCTGATATTTTCCAAAATGTAAACTTTATGTACTGTATCTATAGAACTCTAGCTACTGCAACACTGTTGAGTGTTCAGACAATTCTGCATATTCCCCATCCTATGCTTTAAAGATCAATAAATAAAGCACAAAATGTCCTGATGTAACTGCTTGAATCTCTTTATACACATGTTCACAATTCCCTGGGAGTATTATGAATTATTATAATATGCGCAGATGTATTAGAGTGTAGAAAAAAAAAATATTCCTGCACAGATGTTACGTTCAACCTTGTAATAATGAAATCTGCTTTTGTGTTATTTAAAAAAATACAATAACCTTTTTTCACTAATCTCTTGACTTGTGGCCTAGTACACCTAAACTACAAAAGCTCAATCCCTGTCTGTCCACATAGGATTATATCTGAGGTATGCTTTTTCCCCCTTTTTCTCTCACAAATATGTTAGATACACATATCTGTTTAATTGAATTCTCTTTGAATGCAGGATTACACAGTAATACAAGACTGTCATTGTAATTACTTTGCCAAGCGCAGATGATTCATGTAAACATCTGCATGACAATTTACGAGACAAAATTTATTATTTCACTGTGTATTTGGGATGCAAATGGATTACTGTGTATGCAATATGGACCATATGTGATGCACGCACATAGACTATATAAGTAGTTGGTGTGAATAGAGACAAGTACCAAGAATGTTGCGTTTGAATTAAAAGCCTTCTTTCCATAGACGCAGACTTTTCCTTTGTGTATTGCATTTGGACAGCAGGTTGCTGATGTGATTTCTGTACAAAACAGGATTTTCTACGATTATAAATTAAGCCCCTTAACTACTTGATTTAGTTCGAAAAATCTAAGTAAAGCCATACACCGCAAATCCACAAAAACTTCGATGTCTTTATTTGGCAGTGAACTATCTCAGTGTAAATCTGTGCCTTCCCCAATTGCCTTTACCTCACGTGCTGGGAAGAATATTGCTGCACCTGCATGTTGTAGTGATTTCCTTCAAATTTGGCAGATGGTCCACTCAAACCCCTTCACACACATGCGTGCAAACATACACACTCCAGCCCCCTTCCACATACCCCCTGCTCAAATGCAGGCTCTGGCACCTGAGTCTATTGGGAATACTGCCATGCAATGCCACGCTACGCTAGCTTCCAAACAGACTGTTGGACAACACACACATACATGCACACACACATGGACAGAAGGTATGTTTCCTTCCAAATGTTGTGCAAATTGTAGGTGAACTTCTGAAAAGTGGAAGGAGGTGGAGTTGACACTCAGCTCCACCCACATTTAAATGTGACATCCAGCTCCTACTACAATTCCCTTTCCCCTTCTTATTTCTTCTATCCGCTGCCAAATACTCACTAAGTGTGTCTACATGGACCCTAATATCCCATAATAATCAGACAAATAGCCCAAATCACAGTAGACTGGTCCTATACCTTAGACCTCCATCCACTGGGTTGTTGGCTGTGGATGTATACATTTCACATATACAACATCAATTATGAAGGATACTGAATTCTTGTAACTAATACTAACATAGAAGGTGGGATTTGTCTGAAAAGATGGAGAGCCCACCTTTCCCCAGAAGTTCTGGGAGGTTCCTGCAAATTTGAATTGGCCCCCTGATGAATCATATACTATGTCTCCAAAATCACATTCTTTAAAGATAGAGATAGCATTCTGATTTTTACCCTCTTTTTTTTTTTCTTTTTTACAAGTGATATTTTTATTATCAGTGACTATAATGCTAGTAATAGAATAGAATAGAATAGAATATATACATGATTTTCCATGTTGCATTTTCTAAATATATCAATAGTGGAAATTATGGGCCAAACCAAAATAGCACTTTAATATTTAATTGGACCGCCTTTAGGTTTGATTATAGAGTGTGTTATGGTGTCCAGTTCACATGTGAAAATGATTCCTCATGCTCCCAGAACCACTCTTTCACAATTTGAGTTCTGGAATATGCCTGTGCCATCAGCGAATTAAACTCCATAGATGTTATAACCTGGTCATTCAGTACATTCAGGTCGTCATCTGACTTTTTATTGCCACATAACATTGCTGAGTCTAGACCTGAGCAACTGAAGCAACCCCAGATCATAACACTGCCTCCAGAGGCTTGCACAGTGGCCACTATGCATGATGGGTCATTTCTTCATGTGTGTTACCTTGATGCACCCACTGCTCTGGGATCTGATGAGGGTCAATCTAGACTCATCAGACCACATCAGACTCTTTTCCACTGTTCAAAAGTCAAAAGTGGTTTTCTTATGGCCACACAGCTGTTTAGTCCCAGTCCTGTGAATTCTCTGTGCATAATTGCAATCGTCACACTTTCACTATCAAACCTAGCTGTGATTTCTATTGTCAGTCTTTTATGATGCAGCTTAACAAGTGTTTATGTGATCTTCCAATCACATCATTCATGATTTTTTTTATTGGTGTCGATGAGATCTTCCTAAGAAGAGATTTTGCTGGTTGGAATGTCTGCGAACCTATCGTAATCTCTAAATGATAAAAACTGATCAAGTGCATTGATCGTGTAAACGCACATCTTATTCGCTCAATGTCCATGTAAACAGGAAAGCTGGATTCTATAATCAGAATGATTGAATAAACATTGTTTATGAAATCAGAGCTCTTGTTTGGTAAACATCACTGGATGTACAGTACATACACCCAAAGTGGGCTACTACTAAAATGCATTATAAATTGATTTTTAAGAATGTTAAAATATTCCAAACTGATAAAAAAAGATTTTTCACCCTGCAATTTTGTCCCCAATTGGTTGCAGTTTTTGCCGTTATCAGAAACTCAATTAGTTATTGGTAGTAAATTTTAATTCACAGCTGCTTTTTAAAACAGTATTACAGTAATTTATATACCAATGTAGTATATTAATACAAATAGAGCGTAATTGCCTTTTTTTTGGTCAGTGATGTTACCACATGGAATGAAATGTCCTGTATCTGTTAGGTTTATTAAGAAGCTTTGTACATGAGTAATAGGAATGAGCTATCAAAATGAATCACACACATGTTTAATTCCTTTCTTATAATTAAGGCTTGTTTCTTTCCCTTTGGCAAAAATGCAAAATAAATAAATAAATAAATTCCCTAAAACTCTAAATATGACTCTCTGGTGTGACTTGGAGCAAAACTCGGAGTGAAAGATTCCCCCCTTATTCCAGCTGTAGCCTTTCTCTAATCTGATTTAATCACACAATTCCGACCAGCACTACAAGCGACATTAATGGAAAAAATAATTACTCATGTACATTGCATGAAGTCCTTATATTAAAATGAGGTGCCAAAAGAGCCTTTAGCTGTTAGTATTAATTAAGTTCCTGGATCAGTAACATGATGTACTACAACTGACAGATATCAGAGCGTTTGAGTGCGTTTGTTCACAGTAACAGAAACAGGAGCAGAGTTATGAGAAAAGAGCATCTCATCTTCAGGCTTGAGGCTTGCCCTACAGTTACAGATACTACAGAGAGGCAAAAATAGAGTGAGCATTTTTTTTTTTATTGTAGGCAGCTAAAATGTGAACACACTCTTGCTTGATCATCATTTTAGCCATCTTGCGGGAAACACATTGTCCTTTCTAAAAGCAGATTACTGTAACGGACAGAGATGCCAAGATTGAATTTAAAGGAAAGTGCATGCAATGTGCATCATTATTAAGTGCATATCAGATTCATAGCTAGATTCGGAAAAAGGGGTGTCATGGGTAAGCGTTCATCATAAGCTATAAGTATAGTATATATTACTGCATAATATAGTGCTGCATAATTTCCACTTCTGTTTGGGTTAATCCGGTCACATGCATTTAAGTTCATGGTATAACTGAAGGCAGCTCATCAGATCAGAGACATGGCTTGTATAAAAAAGAAGAAGAAGAAAAAGTCAAAAACTGAATTTTTTACATAAAGTCTTATTTACTGTATAGGC
Source organism: Clarias platycephalus (assembly GCA_030068275.1). Taxonomy (NCBI): domain Eukaryota; kingdom Metazoa; phylum Chordata; class Actinopteri; order Siluriformes; family Clariidae; genus Clarias; species Clarias platycephalus. The sequence goes on from JAQQZT010000014.1 coordinate 14,948,527, forward strand.
ATCAGGGGTTAGCCACTACTCCATCATATTAATTTCCATCCAGACCGTTGTAAGGATTGGAATTTACAAAACTAAACATTTGATTCGAATGTCTAAGCTGTCAGAGGTGAAAACACATTTATATGAAGCAAACAAACACAGTATAAGGAAAAATTACAACCTTGGGTAGAACAAGGTTGTGTAGTAATGTCAAGGTAAAGCACTATTATAGCCATAATGTGAGTCGTAAACCACTCACCGCAAAGATAACAGCCTTCCATTCGGAGTCAATGGTGTCATCTGGCCTTGCCTTATTGCTCATTTGACGTAAATCTCTTCGATATTTTGATTTCCAGAATGCAATCTTATGACAGAAGGATTATTAATGGAAATTCCACCCTGCGTGCCAATCCTTGACAAGATAAGACAGCCCCTACATTTGATATAATGCATGATCATGTCTGACATTGTTTTGAAACTTCATCATAGAAAGTGTTTTTTCCCCCCTATATATTACCTGAAATGAAAGATATACTGTATGGTACAAAAACCCCTTTTAGCAATACCTGGCCTTCTAACCAGAGGAAATCAGGCAGTGCATAGCTGTGGCATGTGTGCTGGCCGAGATCCACACCTCTATAAGTACTGGCGGCCATAAAATGAGTCTCAAAATAACCTGGCAGGAGCTGGAGACCCAAATGGAGAGGGAGTGTGAGACAAATAGATAGAGAGAAAACCTACCAAGCCATGCCCATGAGCAAAGTGTGGGAAAACGGTGACAAAAATGGCTTTAGAGACACAGTGTTCTCTCGAAATCTTCATTACTGGTTTATTCATGTAATGTTTGCAATTGTGGATTAAATATTTTACCATTTTGGCCGTTCAATATCTCTGTTATTTTTGACAACGTTTTTTTTTTTTCTTCTGTGACACTTTACCTTATTTTTTGTCCTCTGGGATGAGGATGTTAATGGAGCTACTTTTTGAGGTTTAACTGCATTATTATAGACTCAAGCTTTCTTCTCAGGGACACTGATACAGGCTACACTGATCTCAGGCTTGTCATCACAGCTGTTCTCTGGAAAGTCAGCTTTACAATGCACTACCAGTGACTGTTTCACATTCTCTATAGAGATTCTGTTGACTGTAGCACACAAGTGTGTATTGTCTTCTGAGAGGATCTCTGTTGGATTCTTGAGTGGGCTTTTCAAGATCCATCCAAGTGCAGTCTTGACAGCAGATGGTCCATTGTCTTCACTCTTAATTGCTCTCTATGGCTCTGAAAGTTGGAGCTTTTTGATTCCAGTGAGGAGCTCCACTTTTTAATATCACTTTGCTGACTGACACTTTTGAGTTGAGACTTAGGTACACTATTTCTATAAGTGCTGACTCCCTTGATGGTCATGAATTCAAATGAATGTAATTTATCCATTATATTCCAATATGATTTTTTATATTTCTACCAACACCTTACATACAGTAAATGCAAGTTATGATCAAATATATTTTTTTCCATGGTGTACACCAGACTTTTGTAGTTGCAAATTTGTATTTGTGCAATATGGCTCATCATTAACAAAAGTATTGCTGATAACTAAATACTACTAATAAGAATGCCGTGGTGGTATAAGGAGAACATACACAATACTGTAGTAATAGTTTGTGTTTTAATGTTATGCCACTTACTGGCAGCACAGTGGCGTAGTGGTTAGAACATAGAGGTGCTCTCCAAGTGCTTGGCGGGTTTCCTACAGGTACTCCAGTTACATTCCCACAGTCCAAAGACATGCAGAGTAGGCTAATTGGTGTTCCCAGATTTCCCACAGTGTACTGTATGAATGAGTGTGTGTACATGTGTGTGTGCATGTGCTCTGTGATGGACTGGCACCCGGTCCAGGGTGTACCCCGCCTCATGCCCAAAGTCTCCTGGGATAGGCTCCAGGCTTTCTGTGATCCTGTACAGGATAAGTGGTATAGAAAATGAATGAATGAATGAATGAATGAATGAACGAATGAAATCACATTCAAAATGCAGGTGATTTTTTCGATAGGGTTTGCCACTGACAGGGTTTACACAGTATTTACCTAGCCTGGACACTAGGGACTCCAGATTAGGATGCACGCGTGGTAATATAATAGAGCTGTAAGTAAAATCATGCTTGTTCAGATAACTTACAATGATCTGAGTTATTCATGAGCTATGTCATGTAGTAGTCCCAAACGCAACTTAGGATTTTATTAACGGCCCTTGCTTGAGCAGTACATGTATGAGTAGTTGTAATAACTGCCTTAAGCTGCTAACAGAAGGGCCATATTAAAAAATGCAACATTAACATTTTCATTGCAGAGATTAGAACAGATGTTTTCTGGATCTTGGGTTATTTAAGTCTAAAAGAGTAGACAGACTAAAAGACATTCATAATGTAGTAATGGGAAGATGGATTGTACTAAAGGTGCTTGGGCTTGTTGTTGGAATGGAGCTTATATTGCAGCACAGAGAGAATAGGCAAATGCACAACTTATACTCTATTCAACTTTCGCATAATCAGATATAGTCTATCTAGGGATGGCATTATGTTTTTAGCAAATGGTGAAAAAAGCTATTTTTAGTATTCTTTGTGGAAGCTGGGTATTAAAAACAGCACGCTATGCATCATTTTCAAACATTATTGTATATTATTGCCTTACCACCTTAAGATTAACCCCTGGCTTGTGCACAGAAAGGGCTTTTAAATAGAAAGGGATATATTCTGCTCATTTTTTAAAGCATGCCCATAAACGTGAAATGTTACATAGCAGATATTTAGCAATTTTAAATGCTGATCTCTGGTTTATAAATATAAAAATGTAACAAGCCCCATAAAAAAGGCCAACAACAATACAAAAGTGGTAAATTTTTGACATTTTGGTATAATTTCTCATTTTAAATACATTATTAAGTTAATTTTAGTAACCCTTAACATAGTGAAAAACATTTAAAATATCATGCTAAAACAAAAAATGCAATTATAGAAACAGTATATAGCATCTAATTGTCAGTCAGTCATCTTCTATACCGCTTTATCCTTGTATTCAGGGTCGCGGGGACCTGGAGCCTATCCCAGGAAACTT
>JAQQZT010000014.1:14957428-14968481 GCA_030068275.1 Clarias platycephalus
TAGTAGTAGCCTTAATGTGGGAGCCCCCTAGTGACGGGGAGGAATTGGACACAACTAAATTAGGGAGAAAATCGGGGAAAAAATCCCACCCCCCAAAAAAAAACATTTATGATGGTATTGAGACCAAAACAGTTTGGAGATGATAAAAACACATAAAGCAGAGCTGAAGGTGGCAGATGCTGCGATTTGCTTTGGGAGTGACAAGAATGGACAGGATCAGAAATTAGTATATTAAAGTATATGCAGGTACGATGGTTTGTGGATAAAGTTAGAGAGGCCAGATTAAAATGGTTTGGACATGTGCAGAGGAGGAATGAGGGGTATATCGGGAGAGGAATGCTGGAGCTGCCAGGCAGAAGGAGAAGAGGCCCAAGAGGAGGTTTATAGATGTGGTTAGAGAGGACATGCAGTGACAAAGGAAAATCATAACCAGAACACCACATAGGACTGAACAATCTGATCTGTTTTCTTTGTTCTCTCACACAATAACACTCTCCTTACTCATACACTACTCATCACATTTGCACATTGCACATTTATGCACATTTGCACACAGCCTACAAGTTGAACACCTCTTTGGACTTTTCACATTGCTCACTTTTCACACAAATGAGGAACAGCTGCAAACATTTGTATACTTTTCTTTTATTTAATATTTTATTTCTTTATTAATTTTTTTTTTTTTTTATCAATAAAGAAAATGGGAAGTAAATGTAAAGAAGTGCAATCCAAATTAAATCAGTATTTGGTATGACCACCCATTGCCTGCAAAACCAGAATTGCTATAAATTCGTCTACAGTAAATACACTTGCACACAGTTTTTGAAGGAACTCAGAAGGCTGGTTGTTCCCAACATCTTGGAGAATTAACCGCAGATCTTCTCTGGATGTAGGCTGCCTCAAATCCCTCTGTCTCTTCATGTAATCCCACACAGACTCCATGATGTTGAGATCAGGACTCTGTGGGGTCTGAACCATCACTTAGGACTCCTTGTTCTAAATAACAATGGATGTATGTTTGGGGCCATTGTTCTTCTGTAGAGTCAATTTGGGGCCAGTCACACTCCTCCATGATGGTGTTGCCTGATGGATAAGTACTGTATCTGCCTGGATTTGTCAGCATTGATGACACCATTCAGGACCAAATATTCACCTTCATTTGCAGAAATTCAGCCCAATGCTTCCATGAGGACCACTTCTGTGTAGACCTCTGGGTAGACCTCTGGGTCCCACTGGTTTCCTCAAGTTATTTTTTGATGACATTGCTGAATATCTTCTGATGCCAAAGGGAAGTAAACGTGATGTGTCTTTCATCTGCTGCAATAAATTTCTATATGGCCAATCAGTGTGCAACAAGATTGAAAAGTGTAAGAGTTGATGCTGGCTTGAAGCCAAATGATACTCAAACCAAATATTGATTTCATTTAAATCTTTCTTCCGTAAAACAGTAATACTTTGTCTCGCTACCTGCTTTAATTCTATAATAATCCCACACATTTTCATCGATGAAGATATTTGTACATCCAAATGCTGCTAATGTTAGTAAGCTAGCATTTTCACCAAACCTTTACAGGTGACTTAATAGAGAGAATCTAGAAAGAAAAGGCCTTTGTCCATGTATGTCATCTATTGTAAGTTTTTAAAATCTGTGCAATTTACACTGAAGTTAAACTAAACCTTCTGTTAGTTACTGACTAGCTTACTCTTCCTAATGTTAGCTAGTATGCTATCACACAAGCTAGATCCGTTTAGATTTAGACTGTCACTTTTCAGAACCACTTGCACTAATAGTCATATTATTGTATTTTTTTTTTTAATCTATTTGCACTATTCTACTGTTATTTTTTATTTTTATTTTTTTCTTGTTCCTTGGCTGCATTGAGCATGTTTGTGACAAAAGAATTTCCCTCAGGATACATAAAGTTTATCTTATCTTATCTTATCTTATCTTATTCCCTAAACAGTACAAGTCACAAAATGAAATATTACACCAGTCAAATTTACACCAATCATTTTTTTTTTTTTTAACATTTGCCAACTGTGTTAAGATGGATTTAATGTTCAGTGATACAATTGCATAGTTCACAACAGGAAGACTGGGATACAAGAGTTACCACTATATCCACCTATGAGGGTTAAAAAAAACCTCGCTTCCTCAGTATGAAGCTGAGGGATTCTTTGAATTCACCTTCATCTTAGATGCTCAGTAAGAACCTCTAAGCTAAATCCTTGCTTCATGTCATCTCAGAGATGGACTAAAATCCATAACCATATTGCCCTAAATTACAGCCGATAGCTTATTGACATGTCATTCCATGCAGGTTAAATCCTTTCTCATCTGTGATTGAATGTCAATATCTAATGTTTAAAGCAGCTGAAAGCAAGATTTTGGAATGCCACCATCTTTGGTAGGAAACGCTATTACAAATAATTAATCATGTTAATATCGGCTGTGTCATACTGAACATCATGCACATTTGGAATTTTGCAATTTAATTCAATTGCATTTACATGAATACAAATTATTTTTGTAATTTCTTTCTAAATGCAAAAACCCAAAATGTAGCTTTATCAGTTTATCCATATGAGCAAACTGGAGGTGACAGGGGCAAGGAAAACCGCCTGTGATAACATGAGCAAGAAAAATTAAGAGAACCCAGACTGAAAGGGAAACCTGTATATCATAAGTATACAGTAGCATGACCATGAAGAAAGTCCATTCACAGGAAATATGTTTTAGTTAACATGAAGTTCCACTGGTACCCCTAATGGCAGCAATAATTTACTTTTACTACAGTAATATGAAATGTGGTATAAGGACACAAGTATTAATGCTTATCACATACTGTACAGCATATTTAGTATGACAGAAGCATTACATAAATATTGTGAATGTCACAGTTATGTTCAATATGAATTTCACAGTTACTGAGTACTATGAGGGTTTGTTTCTGTTTGCATCACAGATGGCTCAGCAAGAGAGATTTGCTAGTTAGCTACAAAACCCTGTAAAAAATCAGACTCTTCTTTTATTTCGTCGTCTAAAATGTATATTCTGTTCCCCAGCTTATCAAAATCATTGGACCTGAACTGTACAGTGTTGGCATGCTACAGTAGCTAAAACACACAGATGCCAATAATAACTAAACGCAATTATACGACAAGGATGAATCAGCTGTTGTTCGCTAGCTTGATAACTTATTTATTTAGTAAGAAAAAGCCAACACTCCATCCATCCTGAATCCTTTCTCCTTGTCCATTATTGCCTTTATTTACTCTCATGCTCTGACACAAAGAAAGTTGTGGTGTGTAGGAGTTGAGGTTTCTGAGCTGGCGATTAACATATTAGCATTCAAGCTTGTCACCCATTCCATTTCCCCTGACACAGCACTGACTGTGAATTACTATTACAAGATTGTCATGATTTACAACAATTCAGAAAAAAAAAATTAAAGGCCCGAACAACTTACATGGGGCCCCTGCGATGGATTGGCATCCTGTCCAGGGTGTACCCCGCCTTGTGCCCTAAGTCTCCTGGGATAGGCTCCAGGCTCCAGGCTCCAGGTCCCCGAGACCCTGAATACAGGATAAAGCGGTGTAGACGACAATGTCTACATGGGAAAAGTGATGAAGGAGTATACAAAAGACCAAATTGTGTCCTCATGTCCATCAACTGGACTTGATTCCCACCTGGACTGCATTTTATATTGCAATTCCAAACGGAAGCAATCTTATTTAAAAATATCTTATTATATAACCTAATCAGGGTGCAATGGATTGGGACCGTGTGCAGGGTGTACCCTGTCTCATGTGCGAAGTCTTCTGGGATAGGCTCCATGATGTAGAAGATTAATGAATGAATGAATGAATTAATTATAGATATAAAAAACTATAGAGTCATGTTTATTGTTCAAGCCACATTAAGCTCATATCTGAGTCACTCATAAAGTCTGGTGAAATGGATAATTTCTAAAGATTTGTTTAAATAATCAATGCTAATAGCACATCAGGAACATGATGGGACTAAGAATCTAAATTAGACCACGGCACACTGAGAACTCTTTGTCGCGAATGAGAAGTTAATGGTGAAATTGCGGGCTTGTTTTCCTGTCATATACTAGTATGTAGTGTCCCAGCACTATAACTGTGAATGATGCCTGCTTTCACTTTGCCACCAGAAGCGTTTATGAAAGATTAGAAGCTGGCTTCCAACTGCATTTCTGTCGAGTTATTTTTGTTCTAATGTATGTGTGAATCAATTAATTGTGTCGTAAAAAGGCCACCGTAAACTGTGTTCTGAAGTTAATGAGTCTGACATTATCGCACCATCACACCAGCTGGCATAATGGAGCATGTGTTGTTTGTCATAATATATGCTGCCATGCTTCACACCCATTAATTGTTTGCGTTATGAAAAACTTTCAAATGTGCACTGTATTTTAACTTGTCAGTGCCTGTACAGTATATATAACTTACATTGGATATATGTGGTGGCAATACATCCACTGTGCTCTGATTAGAAATAAGAACCTGACAATGTGTCGGGAAAAATAGACATATAGGCTAGTATCTTAGAAAGGTGCGAACACAAGCCACCGGAACAACTTAATGTATTTTTATTTTCTGGAACGTTACTGTAGAGATTACCACCATTCTAGGCGGCACAGTGGTGTAATGGTTAGCATTGTCGGCTTGACCCTCCAGGTTTCGGGTTCGATTCCAGCCTACGGGTCTGTGTGCATGGAGTTTGCATGTTCTCCCCGTGCTTGGTGGGTTTCCTCCGGGTACTTCGGTTTCCTCCCACAGTCCAAAGACATGCAGATTAGGCTAATTGACGTTCCCCAAATTGCCTGTAGTGTGAGTGAGCGTTTATGTGTGTGCCTTGCAATGGATTGGCACCCCATCCAGGGTGTACCCTGCCTCATGCCCTAAGTCTCCTGGGATAGGCTCCAGGCCCCCCACGACCCTGAATACAGGATAAACGGATAGACGATGAGTGAGCGAGTGATTACCATCAACTTTACAAAGAAAATTACCTTAGTTGGTGTTTTTGATGCTGGTGTCAAACATCAATAAGTATGCCAATGAAAGTCATTGCATATGCTTTGCATCACTGTCATCATTTATGGTGTCCTCATTGCATGTAAAGTATATACAGACAGGGTCATTCTGGTAGAGATCATAAAAATGTTTCATCAAAAAAATAGAGGTGATTAAAGAATAAAGGTGAATTTTTCCTTCTATTCGTTCTTTTCAATTCTTTGGTTCAATCTGTCATACATTTGTAGCCGATGCAAGTGCCAGGGTTCTAGATTATACATAGAAACTTAATGCAGTAATAAGTGGAGGCCACAATTCTCCGTTCAATATCATGTTCCTTTGTTGGAAAGAACTCCTCAAACCATCCCAATTTAATTTACGATCCTCCCCAGAGCTTCCTTCCTCTGGTTTCCAAAGCATCTGCCCTAATTTTCTTTCACCGGCCCTACTGTAGGTTAAATCACTGGGCCAATGGTAAAATCCAGATGATTCAATACTTATTATTTCTCTTCATAACCAGCAGTCTACCCAAAAGATGAAATAAGACACTCCATGTTCACTCAATCAATGGCCTTACCAGTCCTGCAGGAGAGAAGGAGAGACACCACTGTGCCCAGCTTGCCACACTACCCCACACCATCTCAAGGTCATTTCCCCCTTCAGCTCTGAGGGATGATGGGTAACACCAGCCAGGTACCCGCCTTCAACCTGACCCGCTTTTTATTCCTGAAAGATGAGGGGAAGGGCATGGCAGACTCCCTGCTGCTCAATAACTGCTAGCAAATGTTGCCTTCCCTTGAAGGTGTTGACCCTTGAGTGGGCAAAGTCCCAGGGCACCTTACTGCCGAGCAGAGGACAAGCAGACAGCTGTCTTCTGTCAAGCAGCACCTAATCAAAATCCCTGAATAAAAAGTCACTTACCAAAAAAAAAAAAAAAAAAAGGTGGGGGAGACTTTAAAAAAGTTAACATTTTTATTATTAACCTTCGTAAATAGTTTTTCAGACTTTTTAAAATGCACAGATAGTGATTAATGTAAAAATCATCATTCTAATTATTAGCAGGCAGAAGCAATCTGCATTATCTCTGGAAATAGGGTCAAAGCTCTTCTCTTTTATGTAGTTGTATTGTGAATCTCGGCTTTAAACAGAATTGATAAACCTTTATAAATTGTCCATGCGCTCTCTCTTTCTTTCTTTACACGGCGGAATATCAGAAAGCACATTCTATCTTTTCTGAAGGGAAGAAGCTGCATAATTAATTTGTATATTCCACAGTGACAGATGTTTGATTTTGGCCATAAAAGTAATTAATAAGGGGAGCGGAGAAAGGGAGATTGCTTAAGGATTATTTATGAAGACCTCAGTCTCCTCAGCGGAGGCTGGAGGTGGGGGGGGGATGTCAGCTTCAGCCCTTCTCTTCACCTGCTCCCTGAGACACAGATGTTTGTCTATGTCAGATGACCCCTATCACTTGCCTAGTGGGTGGGCACTGAGAAAGAGAGAGAGGGAGAGAATAATACAAAAAAAATAATAAAAATCAGCAGACTTCATTGTTAAATGAATTGTTTCATAGCGGATTTGTATTTATTTGCATTTTAAACAGAGCTGTACATTTTAATGTGTTAACATGTGATTAATCTAGAAATTTGAACGCATTACTATTTTTAAAAATGAAAATGAATCATATGACCAAGTTTGACCCTGATGACAGCGTGGTTACGCGGCTGTGTGATAATAGCATGTTTTAGGTGGATGATAAGATGACTGGGGAAACATCACCAGGTGTGGTGAACTGCAAGTCTCATTATAAAAAGCTCCTTGATGGAAGTTTGGATGAAACCAAAGAAATATATTTACGAGAATACTGTACATTAAATGTAAGATGTGGGAGTGGTGACTCAGGCGCCTAAGGCTCTAGTGCCACACCACATGCTTCAAAGTCACTGCATACTGTCTCATTTGAGAGATTTTAATTTAACATTTGTTAAATTTTAATGTTTGAGATATTATAAAACTGCTTAATCTGTTTCCTCTAACTAGTTCGTTATGCATTTCCTTATTCCAACATTGCACGTTTATAATACAAGTATTTTAACTTTATTTTAAAGTTGTGATTAATCACGATTAATCACAGACTATGACTGAGATTAACTGGATTAAAAATTTGACAGAGCTGATTTAAAAACTGAATTTTGTTTGTTTAAAAGACATTACAGTTTTACATTGCTTGTGCTTTGGATTGATCTGCATTAGTTGGTCGGCTGCCAGTTATTTTGGTGAACGCATTTAAATAGGCACATGTTCTCACTTTAATTTACATGTATTAAAGAAAACGGCGAAGATGACTGCCTTGAATTTGCTGGTAAACAGAAAATTAATAATGGCTTTCGCTTTTAGTTAATGGGAAAACATTTATAAGGTTGATGCCCTCTCAGGTGCAACTCTGATAACATAACTAACATAATTAGACCATCATTATCTCAAACCTTTCCTCCAGTTACCTAAAAGAGGGGCCAAACTGGTGCAGTTTCATCACCCCCAGTTTAAACCTGAAAAAAACAAGTGACTCTAAATTTCCCCTGGGTGTGAATGTGTGTGTGTGTGTGTGTGTGTGTGTGTGTGTGTGTGTGTGTCTGTTTGAGGATGCTGCCTCACCTGCAATGTATCTAGTTATGCCACAACTCTGACCAGGATGAAGTTACTGAATGTTAATTAATGTAATTTCTAATTATCCTGCATAAGCAGGTAACAATAAAGTTTACCTAAAAGTGTCAAAATTACTTTCCTCACCAAAGCACTGACAAAGCTACGATTAACTGAGTACCATAAATATACTTACACTAATATTCTTTATAGATTTTGTTGCCTGTGAAGAACTGATGCTGTATTCATAAACACTGTCCTGTGCTTATCTCATGTTCATACTCAACATCCTTTCAAAATATTTATTACTGCTTGTCTTTGCTCCTATACATTGTTTGGATACTGTAATGTTTCCATTCAGCCATCAATCTAGGCACTGCTGTAGTCTAACTAGGGACCGTGGAGACCAATGGTGATTACCATTGTATTTATCTCTATTTTACGACCGTGGTAGGACCTCCGGTCAAAATATTAACACATACATTCACACACTGTGGTCAATTTGGGAATAAGCCTAATATACATGTCTTTGGGAGGAAACCGTGGGAGGAAACTGGAGTACCCAGAGGAAATCATGCACACTCCACGTACACAAACCCCAAGATGGGAATCGAACCCGGACTCGAACCCGAAGGTGCAAGGCGGCAGTGCTAACCATTAAGCCACCAAGCTGCCTTACTGTAATGATTACTGTAATAAATTAATGATTAACAATATAATTAACTATCCATATACATAGTGTCACCCAAAAAAGGGTGGGGTTTGCATCAAGGTTTCTTTCTCATGTCTTCTCAGGGAGTTTTCCTCTTCCAATAGGAAATAGGAAAATAATATTGACAGTAGTTCCAAAAGACGCTTAGGTCCTAGAAGATGGTGCGACCTAAAGATGCTATTTCCTCATTAGATAGTTGGTACAAAGCTAATTTTATAAAGGGAATTATACAAGTGATGGCAATGTACTGTAGTATAGTATGAAGATATTAATAATGGTGAGTACATATGTGAAATTCATGTGCATGACATTCTCCCCAAAGATAGATCAACTTCACGTTTTAAATTACTAGCTAATGTTTTATATACAAAGGGTGGTCAAGTGAAACCTGGATAAAACTGATTGACATAATACTGATTGAATGAGTCCGGCTAAGGTGGCTCGGAGCCCACTGCAGTCGTTCCTGTGAACATTCAGTGAGTGGAACATCTGACCCTTGAAAATCGATGGATAACTTGTAACCTACTTGCCGACGAGACACATCTGTTTGTGGGAAGTGCACACACAATCATTCACAAATACCACTTGCAGACTAACAATTGGCTGTCGAGCTGGCAAACCGACCCCTTAAGTAACTGCCACAGAAATTATGGATATATCTCCAGGGTGGTTTGTGTGTATGTGCTTGTTTAAGAGTTAGTGCCACGTCCCTGTACAGTCCTGACCTCGCTCCAAGCCATTTCGTTTGGGCCATTATGGGAGTTCCTGGTAGGCCAGTGAAGCAGGAAGTCCAATCATGGACCAATCACTTTCCACCTTGATGGTGTCCAAGCACTACTGAAATAAGTGCATTAGTGTACCAGAGGATTACATGGAGATATAAGGGTAGCTTTTACTCTAATAACTGTGTTCTGTTATGCTGCACAAAAAAAAAGTCAAACTGGGACTTTTTAGAGTTGATAAATGATGTATTATCCTCCTCGTATATTCAAAATGGATAGCTTTTAAAAGGAATGCAGATGTTTGCCGATCCCTTTAATTATCCCTTGACTGACTGATCAGATTGCTTTGAGAATATTGTTAAAGACTTAGCTAATTACCATGTTAGTGTATATGGATTATGCAGGCCAAGACAAATAGGGAGGACATACAGTAATAATCATATCCAAATATGCATAATCTACTTCTAAAACTGTTTAAGAATGATAAGGGTGATAATACTGTACTGTATTTCCCCAAACATCTGTCTTCCTTCCTCACCTCCAGCTTCCTTCAGGGTGTGTAAATGTGTGTGAGACTAAACAGTGAATACAGCATTATAATGTCATTTCTTCAACTAGCAGATAAATCAAAGTCTAGAAAGCTTTACTAGAAATTCTTGTGGGTATTTGACACCATTGTGGTGACTGATGCAATCAGAGTGTGACCGTAATTTGACAGAAGGTTAGTGCTAGTGACCCGCCACAATATGATCCTGTTTATGGGTGGAAATTGCAGCAAGATTACTCTCCAGGGTGTTATTAGATGGGCTGTGATTAAAAAACAAAGCGTTGATATGTGCAAAGTGAGAGGCATCGCGTAGAATTCCGATTACTGTTTTATGTGAATTATGCCTGTTTATGATTTTTCCTAACAATGGTGCCTCATAGATCATAGTTAATATTTAGCCTCATAGTTAGACAGTGTGAGAGGCTTATATTAATATAGAGCGTAGCTTCTTCTTGGGATTATAGTATCAAAATATTAATAATGGCAGCAGAGAACATGCGGAGACAGATAGTCTGGGATTAAAACCCTGCTGATCCTTCTAAATCCAAACTCTTCAGATGAGAGAGACCCCTCGGCTCAACAGCTTGATGTCCCGCAGGTTCCGTAGGTTTTCTCATAATAAGGGTTTCTGGAAGAAGTGCAGCAGTTTGCTTTCAGACCTTTGGAGAGCGCAGGGAGCAGTCTCACAATTGCACATTTATGTGATTATAACCTGCTCCTTAGAGCCTATAATTATCATATGTTGTGAAGGTACATCTGTTTTATTTCTTAAGAGAACATTATGATTAATGACGGTTTATAAAGCAATGCTTTTTCTTTAATTGGAAAAATTATTTTGTGTATTAAAACTTTTGAAATTACCAAGTAGTTATCGGTAGTGATCTTTAATAAGGGAGTGATTAAAATAAAAATAGTGCATTGGGATTGTAATAAATTGAAAACCCTTGAGTTACGTTGTTATTTCAGCTATAAATCACTATTTGCCCCAGGGGTAAAGAACAATGTTTTTGGTAGACTACTGCCAAAATCTATTGTCATTAGTCATTATTAATCAATTTTCCAAAAATGTTCAGGTTAACACATGTTACTTTACATTTACTGATTCTTAGATTCTTGCTTTCGACTTTGAAAATTTAATTAACATAATACTTGGATGACCTTATGTATGTTTTATTTTTTATTTTAATTGACTCATGGCATGGCATAATGCAATACATATCTGTGTAAGTGTCTCTTTAGTCTTCTAAATACCTGCACCTGTATCTGCCGGCATGGCCTGAAGCTTTATTACTGTATTATTATTATTATTATTATTATTAGAGATGTTCCGATACCATTTTTTCCCTCCCGATACCGATTCCGATACTTGGGCTCAGGGTATCGGCCGAT
>JAQQZT010000014.1:14976797-14989821 GCA_030068275.1 Clarias platycephalus
GCACACAGAGACGGGAATCGAGCCTGGCCGGGAATCGAACCCGGACCCTGGAGGTGCAAGGCGACAGTGCTAACCAGTACACCACCGTGCCGCCGCAACAATTATTATTAAATCAATTATTTTGCTCTGCTAACACATATCCCTCTATAGCTGGTGGAATTAGCACTGATGGATAGTTAGTATAATTAACATGGGTGAAAGGACTTTAAAAATGTTACTTGTAGTATGTAGCCAAAAGGTAAGGAAAATAAACCATGGAGGTGGTGGACAGTCTGAGATACATGGAATGATAGATATAGATAAACATCCCAGTGCTGTTATGCTCTATTCACCACTCTTGGAATACTTCTCGTCCAATTAGATTACTCGGTCAGATCTAACTCTTGTATAATATCTGTTTAAATGAAGTAGAATTTAATCAGGTTTAGGTATAACTGCCATTATAAAGTATTGTGTACACTTGCGTTACTTTATAACGAATGTGTTATATGCACAAATGATTAATTAATAATTATACATACTATACAGTATATGCCATATAATTTTTTACAATGATATGATTTGCATGTTGAGAACATTGAGAACATTGTGGATCAGTGAGTAAGACACTAAACCGAAATGAATTGTAATGAAATATGTTTAATTGTCGTATCTTAATTATACTGTAAGTTGCACCTCATTACTCATTACACAATTTTATACGATCCACTACACATGGTGCTAAGTGACAGAAATTGATAAGTTCTGATTAAATTTGCTGTAAAGAAACACATTTTTAGGGTTTGTACAAGGTATGTAAGCTTGTATTCATACAGTATGCATTTGTTTAACGATCGAAACATGTATATACCTGTATGTGCACATTTATATGAATATATATAAAAAATTTAAGTTAGTATTCTTGGTGCTTGTTAGCTGATTTGTTATTCATGATGGACATTGTCGTGTCTGTTTAGAGATATTTCATTGCTGTTAAAGCGTTACCAATGTAAAGTGGCTTACTTGATTGTTTTAGATATTTAAGCATAATGTACAGTATGCTTTAAGTTCATCTCTCATGGTCCATCCAATGACCTCATGTAGCCATGTTTTCAAACAAAAAGCAGCTCTCAGCAAGCCTGGTGTGCCTGATCAAGCTGTTCAAACAACTGGAAGACATCACAAGTTAAACACTCATTATTTTAATTTGATGCTAATCATGTGTTAATGAGACTAATCCTTGCAATGATTCAGGTAATTTGCTTAATGGCTGCCCAGAGTACAGATTACGGCAATCAGTCACGTTTGATAAGACGTCTGTTGTGCTGTTGGGGGAGATAGAAGGGGGTTTCTCAGGTAGGAAAGGAACAGAGGCACGATGTAGGGGAAAAGAACTCTCCAGTGTCTTTCTGAGACATCACATTTGTCCTTCATATTCCGTTGACTTTGATTGATTTACTCAACGTACACGTCAAAAACCTGATTGTGATTGTTATTTGGATAGGCATTATTCAGACATTGGAAACTCATATTGAAATGATTGGAAATGGATTGAAATAAGGCTGCGTATTACTTTTGGCTCATGTTTTGCTAGTTTATCTGGCATTTATTCAGGGTGCAATGCTGGGTCCTATCACTTTATGGGGTTATTGATATGACGACATACAAACTATTAGGACTAATAAATCACTTCCAAAAGCCTTCAACGTCCAAAGAAATCAAAGTGCTAAAGGAAAGCCAGTGTCATGATCTTCTACTTCTGAGAAACCAGGAAGAAAAATTCCATCGTGTTGACAAATGACTGTAGGATAATGACCCATATGCACTAACAAATACAAATGGGTTTTGCTTACAGTTAAGCACCATCTAAACAATTGCCCATTAGTGTATTATGAGGCATTGTTTGAATAATACATACATCTTGATTAACTCGTCACAAAAGCAAATTGATCACAATAAATATTTCCTTGGTGCTTTGTTTCCCTCTTTTTTTTTTTTTTTTTACTTTTAACGACGGATTATTACAACTTAATAATGCACAAGACAACAAAGTGCACTCATTCACCAAGGACATATGCAAATTTTCTGGCAAATAAATCAAAACAGACCTTGCATCAGCATTGGTGTGAAGAAAAAGAAAAATAGATCTCTATTGTAAAAAAGGGAGAGTGCTTGCGTGGCTTATCATGGGATAACCTATATTTCCCATTCTTAATCTGGTCCGAAACATGTAAAATACCCACGCAGGGTTTTAGGCATGCTTTTTAAATGGATATCCATTTTTAATTCTCGTTGCATTGTGCCGGGCTTATTCTTGTTTAGCATGCTGAGTGACAATGGACTTATGTGGCTTTTCTATCTGCCAAAGGAGCTTTGGCACCACAGATTGCCGCCCAGCTTTCAGCTTGCATATCTCACCCAGTCCAATCTGCTTTAACACTGCTCTGTTCCGGGCTAAATCATCCATTTTATAAAAATCATATTTATATTACAAAGATTATGATCTAATCATTTTGACCTAATAGTTATGAAAGCAAATAAAGGTGATTAAAAATGGCATGTTTTCGAAAATCCAAGCCAAACGGCCTCTTATTTGCATTCCACCTGTGCATGTGTGAACCAACTATCCAAACGGTTGGGTCATATAAAGTATGAGTCATGTGGTTCATCTTTTGCATTACTTTCTCTCACTCACTTATTCTCTATACCACTTATCCTGTAAAGGGTCACTGGTAAGGAACACTCTGTACATGGTGCTAATTCATTGCAGGATACACAAGCACACACGGTCACACACTATGCACTACGTGGAATTTTTTAATGTTTGTTAGCCTAATGTGCATGTCTTTGGACTTTGGGAGGAAACCAGAGTACCCAGAGGAAACCCATCAACTTACTAATAATTAAAATATTGGCAGTTTTATTCAGCAATTTCCCTGGTTTTGGTTCCATAAACAGGTAAAGGATATACTGTATACCTATAATTTCTGTGGCAGCTATTTTAAGGTTCAGGTTGCCAGCTTGACACGATTGTATCGTATCCATCAGTATCTAAGCACTTGGGGTTGAAGGACATTGCTTAAGGACACAACAGTTGCAACCCGGTGGCATCAGGGCTCAAACCAGGGATCTTCTGGTCAGCAGGCCAACACCTTAACCACTATCAACCTCTTAACTCTATCTAAATAGAACACAGAACATATTTCAGAGTAACATTGTAAGCAAAACAGAAGCCAGTGAACATCCAACTATTTCACAAGGAACCCATTTTCTTGAAGAGTTTATGGTCAGGACATTGGAGAAGTATCCAGTGGATCACATTATCATGGCCATTTGGCCCTTAATAACCTCTCCCTAAATAACAGACAAACCATTTACTCGTAGGAATGTAGATTATAAACATGATGCAATATTCACATTATTGTGCAATGACAGAATCACTGTTTAGTGGATTACAGTGAGGTTATGTCTATGTGATTAGCAACTGCAATTTGGAATATTAGAGATTTCGGAGTAAAGCAGGATGCACTGACCTCCCTCTAAGAACAAATAAGATTACATTTATAAGCTACCAGACTCAAAGTAAACACAACTGTATTTAAAATATACTGCATTTTTGAAATTGGTGAAAATTTCTTTAAAACAATGACAATAAGTGACATCAACTGACAACTGCAAAAAAAAAAACTGATGGTTATACACTGAAAAGCTGGAACATAAATAGTAGTGCTAATAAGACATCGGACACACGTAAGAATGATTAGTGAGACATTTGACATGCTGGAGCTGATGAGTAGTGTACTGTAGTACTGTGCCCCCTGGCACTACCATGAAAGAACGCCCCCCTGGTACCTGAAGCATGAAATATATTAAATAGGGGATTCTGGACAGACAGGCATGATGTATCTTAACTGATAAGGGCCCTTAGGCTGGCAGCGCTCGTTGGGAGCTATACCCTTAGTGCGACCAGCAGGAGATGCATGTGCTGCATGAGACAGTCAAGCTGTACAATCACTTCCACATTGGTGAGAGGTGGCACAATGTCCAATGCTAAGCAGCATGACAGAGTGATGACTACTGCAAAGCCAGTGGGGGAGGGAAGTCAGAAGTAGAGCCAGAAGGGGAGACACATTCTCCATGAAGCAGGGAGATGACAATGTATACCATGACCCAAGGGGAGGAGCAAAAGATGGAACGACCTCAGCTGAGCAAGAAGGCAGAGTGATGTCATAAAATGAAGAAAGAAGGCAGAGTGGCATTCTCCACAGAGTAGGATGGTGCAGCAATGCCTGATGTAGAGTCAGGTGATAGTGTAGTGATGATCAAGCTGAAGCATGGAAGTGGAGTAATGCCCATGGTGAGATCCTTCAGCATTCATGGCATCCTCTGCAGGACAGGGATTGGAGAGCTGTCCTCAACCAAGCAATGAATCAGTGTGACGTCCTTAGAGGACCAGTGAGCCTGAGACATGGCTCAAGCTTGGTCGTGTTTTTTTTTTTTTTTCCGCAACACATCATTTTGAGCCGTTCCAGTGTGGCACTGACCCAATCTTCCTTTCCCTGTTGCATCCACAGTTCGTGTAGGATGCTGAAAAAAAGATCTGCTGCATCCATGGTTATGTCATGATTTTTGAAGAAGTGCAGAGGGAAGTGCGAATAACTAATTATGTAAAGCAAAAACAATACAAACAAAACTGAAACACTGGAACTTACATATTGGCACTGACAAGGGATTAATAAATAAATATTCTCAAATAATATGTTTCCTATTGCATTTTTTTTTTTTTTTACCTTCGTCTCATCCTGTAGTAACTTTTGCCAATTGCATTGTTGGTTAACCCTTTAACTATTCCTAAAACTTTAATAATTTTTCAATACACATTATTTTCTCATATAATCAGCCATTTCGAATCCATATTTGAAGGTTCATCCTGTTGATCCATTCCTATATATCCAGATCACTCTCCATTCCAGCAGAAAATTAAGTCTGGTTTTGTACGATATGTAAGTTTGTAATTATGAGAGCGAGAAATATAAGTCTGAACCTGCTGACTGGTGATTAATTAACTGGTTAATGAAGGTTGATTCAAGAATATTAATAGAGCAGGTTGGAATTTGACCAAGGATGGTGACAGGATTCAGGTTTATTGCGCATATTATATACCAATGTGGACATCAGCAAGTCCAGGAGATGACGGTTCCTTTTAGAGTCTGTCCTCCTCAAATTGTCTCTGTGAGTTTTTCCCTTCATTCTCTGGATTTCTATAAAGCTTTTTATGTTTTAATCTGTTAAAAGTGCTACAGAAAATAAAATTCAATTGAATTCAAAAAGACATTGTCAAGCTAAGTAACACTTTAAATGCTAAAGGCTACTTTAATGAGATATATTATTATTTAGTATTTTTACATTACATCCAGTTGCCCGCAAATATGAACTCTGCATTCTTTCTGGAGGCCGAAATTAAAAGCATAAGTGCATAAATCTCTAATCTCTAATGCCTAGCAGCTGTTTTAGCCTTAAACCACACTAAGTAGTTGACAGAGCCCTCTACTGGTTGGAGTTAGTATTTTCTTCTCCACACCTGGACACTATTACTGAACAGGATCACATATTTGTCCAATAAATACATGTCTTATATGTATTTAAATACAATGTCAAATAGTTAAAGCACCATGCATACTAAACATATGGCATATGGAAACATATGGCATCCATGTCCCCTTGATAAGTCTATGTAAAGTCTATGTAAAGAGGAGAAGTTGCTTTTAAATTGCAATGATCCAATTATTATATTGGATCAATTATTATATAAGGTCTGCATCACAAGTAAGTATCACCAGGAAGCTAAAAATATCAAAAGATGTCTTCATTGAGGAGTGAATATGATTACAATATATCATTTAATTCATATATCAAATTGGAAACATTAGATGTAAACTGTACTGTGATAGTGATATATATTAGTGACTGTATAGTGATTTTTATTTTGTATGTTTTATGTTTTGTAAATCACATTACACAGTATATATTGCTGTAAATATGAATTTAATTTGAGCTGTCATCTATCTATCTATCTATCTATCTATCTATCTATCTATCTATCTATCTATCAATCAACTTATTATTTCTACACAAACATGCACATGGAGACCATTCTTCCATCCGTCTGTGCATTTGTTCATTCATTTATTAATTATGTTTATTGAAAACATGCACATATCCTTGGGGACCATTCATTCATTCATTCATCTGTGCTCAAAGGATGGACATTTCCTTGGAATCCGTCCGTCCGTCCGTCCGTCCGTCCGTCCGTCCGAGCTTTGTTGGCTGATTAGATTTCCCTCTTGACCAAGTAAACCATAATAAATATTTAAGCTAAAGAAACATTTCCTCATTTTACTTGAGATATTTAATGCAGAGTAATTGAGCTCAGTGACAGCACATGGAATGCTCTAATACATGGGCCATAATTTATTCACTACATTTCCAGACACAGGGTCGTGTAGTTAACCTGAAATAGATAGGGTCTTTTAGGTGTAACAGGCAAAGGAATCTCTGATTTAATATGAAAGTGTCAGAGAAGGCTTAGGAAGCTGAATTAGTAACAAAACATTGCAGTGTAACCAGATACAGAGGCGTTACATTGTACGTACGTGTGTGTGTGTGTGTGTGTGTGTGTGTGTGTGTGTGTGTGCGCGTATGTATGCATGTATGTATGTATGTATGTATGACTGTTTGGAATGAACATTCCTGTACATTGTAATGTATCTTTTATGCCCCAGTTGGACTTCTCAAGATACCCTGTCACTCCATTCTGCCTGTGAATACTGCAGCCCATCAGAAAGGGGAAGAATTACAGAAAAGGCCTCAGGGAAAAATTGGAGTCCATTTGTCAGAGAAAGTACCAGAGCTTCAACCTGCGTCACTTTACATTCCTGCACACTCCACATGATCTTCCCCATTCCTGACTAGCCTGGAGACAAAATCGTGCAACAGCACTGACAAATGATTGATTCCTTCCTAATTCTCTCAAATAAGATGTGCGGAGATGAAGCAGGACAGAGAGAGTAGGCTGAGGAAGAGTGTGATTAACTGTGCCACCCTGTATCAGGTAAAGTCTCGCTTTGGAGCTTAACCGTGCATGTCAGTGTGGCTAAATGCTTTACTGTCAGTTTGGGACAGTGAGGTTTGAAATAAAGTGCAGCCATCATAAACTGCCATCTAGTACAATGTATTAGCATTTTATTTCATATTTTCTACAATATCAATGAATAATAATCATAATATCATAAAACAGAGAGCTGGATATGATTGCACTATATATAGAAATCACTCATGCAGTGTGATTCACATCTAATACAGAAGCAAAATAACAAAAATGGTCAATGACAACTTTATAGACTCCAAACATGGAAGCAGCAGGATATCATCATACCATCAATTTATAACTGAGATGTTGGATGTTTAGGGGCAAAACACTAGAAATTAAAATGTTATAAAAAAAAATAATAAAACAATATTACAAGTTTTGCCAACTGTTTTTTTTATTATAAAAGTATTCATGAACAAAACTTGTAAATATAAAATATGTAATCTACTGTAAAAATTTACAAATTATGATAAAATGTAGAACATTTCTTAGGATATAATTTCTTACGTCAAATCAAGAGAACACCATGCACTGCTTTTTCATTTTTTTGAAGTCCAAAAATAAGCAACGTTTTCATTAAAAAGCATTATTTTTTCAAAACAAATTTTTAAAACGCAGGTCATCTAGAAAATTAGATTTTTATTTCCAAAATTTTTTTTAAATATAATAAAAAAATATTTAATGTTTCCACTCTTTTTATGATTTTATGATATTCCAAAATATCATAGAATAAATAATAAGAATAACTGAAAATATTGTTGACTATTTATCATTATTCCTAAAAATTAATGCTGCTTGAAACAAAGCTAAACATTTAAAAGAAATGAAATAGTGGTCACTCAGTATGTAAAACTATTGACTTAAATCTCTACAACCAGCCCATATGAGGAGCAGAGACTCCTCATTCTGCCTCAATCCCCACTTGCTTATCAACGATAATGAGTTAATTAATGTGCTAAAGCAACATGAAGGACAAGAGGACAATAGCTAGCATTAGAGCCAGACCGCTTCATCTGAGCTAGAGCTGGACTGCTTCTATGCCATGGTTTTAACAGGCATCCCACACAACACATGACTGGAACTCTGATTTTCACACTTCTGTTAAACGTCAATTGCCTGGTTTTGTTAAGTGATTTTTTTTTTTTTTGTCCTCGTGGAGAGGAATATGATTTTGTCAAAATACGCCATTATGATGTGGGAATAATGGCTTGGATTTTAAAATCAACAATAATAAATTTGAATATAGATTATTATTTATATGTAAAGAATATTATATACGGTTTCTAGTTTGGTTAAATGGCAAAATCAAGTTGAGCTGATGACTTGCGTTTTTTTTTTTTTTTTCTTTTCTTTTTTTACATTATGATGATTATGATGTTTGTAGCTTGATCGCAATCTAAAGCTGAATTCATTGCTCAAATTCAAATTCAAGGTCCCACCCACTTTTCCATCCCATTTTCACCTTTGCCTAACGAATGTCTCCTCCAGTAAACTGCACTCGGTGTTTACAAATTAACACAATTTAGGTAGTGCCAGGTCCAATTCATCGTCTTCGGCAATATTTCTGAATCGGTTAAATATTCAGTCATTCCGGTGGAACGAGGTGAAGGCGCAAGCTAATAGTTCATTTCTGGAGTCTCTTAGCAGGCAAGCCAGGAGCTGGGCAAACAGCAGATGTGATGGACCAGTTTCAAATTGCAGATGATAGATGCAAATTGCCGGCTTTGATCGCTTTCCAGTGTCCAATCTGAGTGTGAGAGAGGTCTTGATTTTCCTCTTCTAAGCATCGTATAAGCTCATTTTCTCACGCTGTGACACTGCCTAAGCATTTCCCATGCTTTAAAGAAGCACTCAATTTACCATTGCTTTGCTGTCATTAGGGAAACTTTCAGCCCAGTTATAGTTCCATCCTCATAACCCCATATTTTAAAGTGATTTTTCTTTAAATACTGCTGATTTGTTGTATAACTATTGTCAGACATATGAGATCTTCCAGAGAACATGAATCACTGTTTATATCACGATAATTCCCTAAAACAGTAAGGGTAATCATACTGGCCATCGGAGTAGGACATAGAGTCTTTATCATTCATTTTAATATAATAAACTTTGTCTTGATTAGTCTTCGATTTTAATGTAATAAACTTTACAATATAAATATGGTTGACAGTTTTTAATCCAGTGGCCCATCACACTGCTGATGCTCGGATTAGTAGATCTTCAGTAGAGCAAGAAAGCACCCAAGCAGCCTATTAGGCAATATTTTTATAGGTAAGGAATAAAACATTACAGCGTGAGGCCATAAAGAAAATAAATGCACACCAAAGGTGGTGTGTTTAAGCCCGAATAATAATCAAAGATATTATTACCACCTCAAAATGGTTTATTTCATTTTACTACAGCAATTTGCACTATGGTTTTATTTGGTTAATAAACATCACATCATACAGTACCTTTATTCCATTTATAGTGACATTTAAGGTTGTGTACGGTCCATAAGACGAGTCCATTCCTAACACTTCAACAGCTATAAACACTAGTTTCCCACAACAGCCTGTCTTTTTTCTACTCTTTAAATGAATAGCACAACAGCACAACATGTCATATTACCATAAAACCAGCAAAATATTCCTGTTCATAAATGTTAAATAAATACTGTAAGATTTACAGAAAGCTTCACCAAATCAGCATTTAGAGAAAAAGAAAAAAGAGCACAGTCTTTAGAACGATTCATAAAACACATGGGCTTGTTTCTATCACTGAAGCTTTAGAGTATGAGTAAAAAAAAAACACATATATTAATTTACAATGCTGAAAATATTTATAAAAAATAAGGTGATCTGAGAATATACTGAGAAAATCCTTCATACTGTAGGTTTAGACAATATTGTGTCCAATTTAATGTCAAAACTCCACCATTTAAAGGTTCAGTACTGGTGGAATTGGACTCACACAAGCCTTATGGCTAGCACATGTAGTATGTCTTATCAGTATGATTTATAGTGCAAGATCAGGTTGGAATTGCCAAAAACACTTAAACGTAAACACATTATTCACTAACCTTTACTTTCAGCTGGGTGTTTTCTATTGGTTTTAATGATGACATGTATTGGGTTTGCTCATCATAAAGAATCCATACTGGCCTGTTGCCTCGGCTGACATAAGGCACAAAGCGAACTCTCTTTCACGTGATCTTGGATGGTGAAAATGTCTGACTATAGCACAGACTGTGATACAGGCACAAACTCCTACTCAACACACAACTGCAAGTGCAACGGTATGCTATGGAAATAAAAACAGCTTCAGTAAAGCTATGTAGGACACAAACAATATATGAGTCAGATGCTGCATTTTTATTGTAAAACAATGATTCAGACAGTTACAATTAATCAATGACATGTTTGAATGAATCATTTTTGGTGAAAGATATTGTTGATGCAAAGACTTCTGATTGATTCTAATCATCCAGATAAATAACTTTAGTACCATGCATCTGTGACCTCACTTTAGATTTTGGCAGGCAAATGGCATGTAGAGGGCTCAGATTGAATATACAATGCGTGCAACCCGCGAGAATGAAAAAAAAAAATCTCGATTAAAAACAGCCTATGATCATGTAACGCTTTTAAACAGCAAGCTCACAGTAGTATGCAAGTGGGAGTGATGTTATAAAAAGCAGTAAGTGTAATTACTCCTGTTGCTAATTGGTCTTGTAAAATTGATGCACTCCTCTTCATTAGCAAGCCGTGCGCCAGCATTAGCCCGCTCCCGATCAATTATTCAGGCCCATTTGCCTTCGAATCTGTCACTGACACTTAGTGAGTGGGAAGCTTGTAGTGCCACCTGGAGACACCGTGGGGGTCGGCCCCTGGGAGAGAGTCGCTCTCAGCAAGTCTGTTTCTTGTGTGTTCTTTTAATATGTCACTAAAAATTACAGGGAACCTTTTTTTTTTTTTTTTTTTTTTACAACCAGGATTTCCCCCTTGTCTTAAATAAATGAGCACATTCCTCATGGGGTCTGTGTTCTGCATGGAGGTCTTTTAAAGCACAGCTTGTATTTCTTATTGCTGGAATATAAAACAGAAAGGAAAGTGGTCATGGTTTTAATATGGAATCAGTTCATACTGTATGTCAGAAAGACTTAGGAGCAACAGCACGAATACGAATGCTGTATTACTTTTTGTTGTGATAGGTTTAACTAGTGCATTGGTTGCTCGAGCTGGTGTGTTTAATTCGTACAAAATTCTTAATGTCTTAATATACTTACACAACTCTTAATTATGAGGTGGTTGAAAAAACAATTCTTCTGCATATCATATGCAGTGGTCAAGTTGAGATACTAAGAGATCTTAAAAGTTTTCATCACCTGTAGCTCAATACTGTATATGCTCAAAGGGAAAGAAATACTCTGACTGCAGACTCTGTTAGGAAAAAGAAAAGAAATAACATTACATGAAGCACCAAATAGCATTTAGGAAGGGTTTGGTTTCGTTTGCACTATAAAACAGAACATACATATTCCGTTACAGAACATACTTTAACATACCTAATAATCATATCGCAGCAAGGTTGTGTAGGGGTTAGCGCTGTCGCCTTGCACCTCCAGGGTCCGGGTTAGATTCCTGCCTCAGGGTCTGTGTGCATGGAGTTTGCATGTTCTCCCTGTGCTACATGGGTTTCCTCCGCATTCTCCCGTTTCCTCCAACAGTCCAAAGACATGCAGATTAGGCTATTTGGTGTTCCCAAATTGCCTGTAGGGTGTGAATGTGTGTGCGAATGTTGACCAGAGGTCCTACCACGGTTGTAAAAATGGGAATAAATACAATGGTAACCTTTGGCTTCCACGGCTTCATATCATAATATTTAACTGATTTCATGTAAACCCGGTTAGGTTCTTTATAGAAGCTACAGTATAGCATTGTTTAATCTGAAGGTGATCGCTGGCTAACTAACTTAAAGCGCAGAACAAAGAACTGGCTGAAACAAAAAAATGAAAAAGCAACCAAACAAACCAACACAGATGAACAAAACAAAAGCTTTATGACTCTCACAAGAATCATGTCCCCCAGTTTTTTTTTTTTAAGTATGTCTTATAAAACACTCAATTCAATTCTATTCTATTTGTACAGATGTTTTAACATTAGACAATTTTACAAAAGTCCAGATGCAGATTTAAATCGCTAATGAACAAGTCATCTGCAATAGTGGTGAGGAAAAACTCAAGAGGTATGGATGAATCAGACATCCTCAACAGGTGGTGGATAGCAAGATTATAATTGACTACAATAAACAGGTGTAGCTGAGGCCGGCAAGCATGTTAACTGTGTAGAAATGATGTTGAGTATGAGCGTATTGAGAATTAGTCTGAGTTTATCCTGCAATCTTGGGCACGTATCCCAATACACTTGACTCCAATGCCTGGCACATTTGGAGGCACATTAATATGAACCCTTGGTAGTGTGCTTGAGTCCAATAGGAAATCTGGTCTTGAGCAAGGTAGAGCGTACTCGACCACAGTTTGAATCAAGATTGAAAGAAGCATCGTTTCAAATGTGACATCATCAGTGCCATTCAACTATGTGAATACTGCCCCCTGCTGTATCGGAGAGCAAAAATATGCAAGTACAGTAAAACCTCGGATTACGAGTAACGCGGTTTGCGAGTGTTCCGCAAGACGAGCAAAGATTTTAAATCAATTTTGACTTGAAAAACGAGCACTGTCTTGGTTTACGAGCACGGAGTATTGTATCATGCATGCGCTTCTTGATTTGACGCAGAGCGTCACGTCATCACAACTGAGCCAACGGTTTTTCTCACGCTTGCTCTGCGGGTAATCATCTCCCCTGCTGGGTCTTAGTGCTCGTCTCTTACTGGTATAATCAACATCCGTGTGTG
>JAQQZT010000014.1:15017647-15028277 GCA_030068275.1 Clarias platycephalus
TAAATTTTTTTTTTTTTTTTTTTTTTTTTCAGAGAAAATAACAGATTAATACTGGCCACTGGCTTATGCTTAACCAGTCCCTGAATACTTACATTTCCCAGCCTAAACGTTGCTGCAACTTTGGTTTGAAGTCACAGACTTACGTCACCAACTTACAGTATGACTTATGTCTTTCAAAACAGGAACAGGAAAAATGTGGTTCCTTATGTAATGTTATGTTCATAGTATTTCATTACAGCAATCAGTTATTATTGAGGAATTACTACTGGAATAGTTTTTTCTTCTTTTTCTTACGATAATCATGTGAAACTAACATGCACTGATTTACACTGTACATTACATACTAGTAATATGTGTTATCAAAACACCAAACCAAAGTAAGAAGTCTACCAAACCAGCCTCAGCACTGTAATTCACACGGACACAAACTAACACCTCGTGCTAACATATTATTTATCCCAGAACCCTTTCAAATAAGAGGAAATTCTGAGACATATGATCAGCAATCAAGCCCTGGCCATCCAGTTCCTCACTAAACCAGGGACACAAAGAGAAGTGATGCTTTTTAATCTTGAGCTGATCATAAAAAAACTGTTACGCTAGCATCCAGAGTCATAACATTAGCATATATTTTATCACCATGTCCATATTCGCAATGATGACAGAAGCAGAGTTGAGGGTAAACACACAATAACTCTCGGTGGCGTTAAGATATTGGCCAACTATCTTTCCATTTGATGGATTTATGGCTTGATTATTCAAATGGTTGTCTGGATGATTTTCTGAGCTCACATCGACATTCAATGCTTGTCAGAAATGATGGTGGGACGTAAATATACAGTATATGTACATATGAGCCCATTTAAAAGGAATGTTTGAGGGCTGCATTAGGGCAGAACCACGTAATTGATTTGTCCTTTTATACAGAAGCCTAAAATATCAATACATGGTGTCTTGAATAGAAAATAATCCATAGCATCCAGAATTTCGTAAGTGCTCGTAGTCATTATAGTTTTGTTAGCATAGTAGTTATGAGTAGATCTATTCATTAGTTATATAATATATAAAATATACCATTTTGTCACTACAGTAATTCAATATTAGTGATGAATTATTGCACATCAGCCACAAAGTAGTTTACTACAGTGTTTAGTAATTACTGAGAACTACCCTGATAAAGCTTAAAGCTTAAGGCTAAGATAGCATCAAATAAGTAACCGGAATTTACCAGACCTTAGACTTAAAATCAAGATTAGTGGTTATTGCTTGGGTTATAACGTTTGGATAAACAGAACAAAAATTATGAACCCATTTGCCAGATTTGTTTGAGAGCAGCAGCAAGAAAAATAACAGACCTATTAATCTTTCATTTGATAGAGGAGCCAGAAGGATCGATACCTGACTAGAAAACAATTTTCTGGGCTTTTCTAACAAGCATAATGATTGGCCCAAATCAGTGTGGAAAGAAAAAGTGTTATAAGGTAGCAGATGTTTAATAAGCATTAACTGAAGTTAATAAAAGAAAAATATAAAAATAATAAAAAATATAAATTAATCTTCTCTTATAGTGTTCTGATTTTTTATTTATTTCATTTTATTATTATTATTATTATTATCATTATCATTTTTATTATTTTTATTATTAGTAGTAGTAGTATTTATTTTTATATATATTTTGTAAATGGAAGGTGCATAGAAGTGTGCATAATGGGCGGAACTAAAAGGCTATAAATGGTTTCTAGATTCAAACCACAGGCTGGTAAAGTGGCAGGATGTTGACTGGTGCTTCCTTTAACGTCAATTTTAACCTTACCCAAAACGCCATAACCACGAAGCTTATCTGGCACACCATTGCACTACTCCACTATGTTAACGAGATCCTGTGTATTTTTAAGCTACAGTATATAACAGAGCTTTCAGTCAGCAGTGCTTTGCAAACATGGCATTTTTAATGCATTTTCCATTTATGTCAAAAATAATTAAACAGCAACTAACATTTCTCATTCAAAGCACCACCATCTAGTAAAGAGATTATAACAGAGAGCCTTTTCCCGAAAAACTGCGCGGGCAACATCACAGATGCCTGCAGATGTTTCCTAATCACTACCCTTCCTCTTTCCCCAGAATACTGTTGTCAGGGTAAGGGTACATCATTGCCAGCTAACAGCTCTGGGCA
Organism: Clarias platycephalus; assembly: GCA_030068275.1. Classification (NCBI taxonomy): domain Eukaryota; kingdom Metazoa; phylum Chordata; class Actinopteri; order Siluriformes; family Clariidae; genus Clarias; species Clarias platycephalus. Next base: position 15,019,824 of record JAQQZT010000014.1, read on the forward strand.
TCATCCCCTGGTTGTTTGAGAGAAAATGCCAGTCGTTTTGGCGGAGTGCGGACACTCACAGACGGCACAGCCGGGCACAGATGGCACTAATGGACAAGTGAAATCCAACAGAGGGAGCGGGACCGAGCCGCAGAGGAAGCGTCATTCCAAATAGCTGCGGTGCAAGCCAGGCCCCCATACCATCCTCCAGTGGGGCTACTGCGGTAGTGCTTCAAGCATAAAGAATTTAAAGTGATAAAATAATCATGATGAGGGACGCTATTGGGAAAATAATTAATTGGATATGAATACATTTTTTTAAATAGATATTTGACATTTTTATATTAATTTAGTTGTACTGTATTAATATACGGTAATCATACAGACATCTGCAATTTTCTTGGAATAAAATTTTAATATTACCAAATCATTGATTTTGTGTCCCAGCGAATATCTTAACAGGTTTATGCTATGTTTATTTGGTGATCATTTGTTTCAGAATTCCAATATGGCTAAAAAGTTGTGATGTCATCAATCTTTACAGGAAGCAAATTTCTGAATATTTTGTAAAAATGAGAGTACATAATGACCTGATTCTTACACCGCTGTTAAAAACGACAATTGAAATGAGCGAGTCAAATCATGCGTCAGCTTCTGCTGCATGTCCACAGGTTCCCACACACTACTCCATTACTTAGGTCAAATGTATGGGACGCACCAAATTTCCCTTGTGTACGTCTAATTTCCATAAAAGAAGCGATCCAGGATCCAAGGAAGAAAGCGCCATGCAAGATCCAAGGAATGACATAAATCCAAGGAGGACAAGAGAAAAAAAGTTTGTGAAGTTTAGTTAGAGGTAATTTTTGTCCAAGGGTAATAAAAACTGCTGGATATGGAACCAGTTTAGAAAACTGAATTATTTTTCAACCTCACATGCAGAAAGTTATATGAACCATATTTTATACGTCATTATATGTAAACTACAGTCATTTCTACTCAAACCAGTGTAGTACTAGTATAGTAGAAAAATCTATAGTAAGTTCAAACATCCATATTCCAGTTTAATAGTTTACTGTTAAAGAATGAAATATGACAAGTAAAAGTAATGGGGATCGTAAATGTGTCCTTTCGAGGCAAGATTTATTTTCATTCTACAAATTTGTTATAGGAGAGTCACCAACTGGCAAAAGTGTACTGATTTTCTACCAAGTCACGTAATGTATCAGTATCAGAATAAACACATCTGTTTCGGGCCTCTCAGTCTGCCTACTTCTCCTGAGAAAAATCAAGGCACTGCAAATGAACATTTAAAAAGGCCTATGGGCTCATCAGTGCTTTATCTCTAGAGTAATAGTGCATGTGCATGTGCATGTGCGTGTGTGTGTGTGAGGGGGGCGCTCAGGAGGAGGGTGCACAATCCCCAGTTTGCCTTGCCATCCACCAGCACAGTGGTGGTCAGAGGTCGCATATGATCGTAGCAAAGGGGAAGAGCAAATCATGTGACAAGGGCAGCGATAATTGGAGGGAGCTGTCAGGATGGAGCAGCGGTGAGTGTGTGCAAGAGTCCTGCCATTTGGACATGTCGGTGCACGTGTGCCAGGAAGCCCGCCCTCCCATGGGGTGGCACACATTAAAGCCTGTGATGAGGCTAATGTGGGCAGAAATGGCCTTGGCACTCAGCCCATGTAGGTTCCATGCCTTGACCTATCAGAGCAGCCTCAATGTAAAGGCAAATGTAAAGCTAGTCTTAACACCTGACACATTAGGCTCAGAACAACATCCTAAGGATTTTCAGTGTAGTTATACTGGATACAGGGCAGAATATCTGTTTAGATTTTGTGATAAATATATATTCAGCTTACACTACAGTAAAATGTCTTATTTCTCCCTTCATCAAAAAAGACCTTTATGTTATTTATATTTAAATGAATTTCATAAACAAGAAAATAATTTGTTCATGTACATAATACTAATTGTAGAAGCAATCATAATGTATCACACAGTTTGTCAAAATAAAAAAGTGCTTAAACAAGTGGCACTTTTTTTATTTGAAGGGTACTGAAAACAAAGGAATGTGTACTGCATAAATATTATACTAAGAAATATAATATGAGTAATGTAAGGCTTATGACAAAGCCTTTTAAAAACCTTTTTAAGACATGCATTGCTTTGTCGTTACATGAATCAGATAAGCAAGATGAACCCAATCAGCATTTTGAGTCATTTGTTCACATTCATAATGTACTGTGAAATCAGCCTGGTTAAACTTTGACAGGGGTTTTATTATTATTATTATTATTATTATTATTATTATTATTATGAAGCATGGAGTCTTCTTCAGTTGAAATGCTTGTGGTCAAAAAAAATAATGTGTAATACTACTCATAGTCATTCTTTAATTCCAAGATATATATTTTTCATTTACATGGGTGATTAAAAAATGATCTTCACTCTGGCTGTAGAATATATTCTAATTAACTTTCAGAAAAAGACAAATAAATTTTTTTTTTTTACAACATAATCTCCTTGCTTTCAATACACTTTGTCCATCTGTCACTAAGCTGTCATATTCCCTCATTTTTTTAAATAAATGCACAAATGCACTGCTGGCTTCACTTCTTCATCAAAAGTGTATCTCCATCCTCGTAGGGTCGCTTTCAGGGGACCAAACAGGTGAAAGTCAGATGGAGCAAGATCAGGACTATAGGCTTTTGCTCTTCAATAAGCCTCTCAGTGTAATGAGCCCTGTTTTTTTTATGATAATGTTCAAATAATTGCTCTTAAGAATCCCAGAAATCTATATCTTAGTCCAAATCACAAGTGGGGCATCTAGTTTTAATATTTAACATATAACCAGGAGTGCGGATAATTTTTGACTCACCCTCGAATTTATTAAACCCATAGCTGGTATTTAGAGTGCTGTTGTGAAGAACTATATTGACCTTCTTTAACTTTTAACAAAGTGCAGTGAATAAACTGTAGGTAAAAACGAACTAACAGCTTCACTTATCTCAAGGTGTTCGAGAACATCTTAGGAGTCCAGTACTGCTTTCACCAAAATGCATCAAGAGATCACCTAATCTGTAACTGTTTCGTTTTCTTAAGCCTGAATGCACTCCAAAGTCCAAAGTGTCTGACTAAAAAAGAAACCTGATGCATTCTTTTTTGCTTAGACTATCTGGTTTAAGATTCTTCTGAGATGCTTTTCTGCTCATCGTGTTTGCACAGAGCAGTTATTTGAGATACTCTGGCTATATGAACTAGTCTGAACATTGCCCTTTATTACAAGGCACATGTGCACACACAACTAATCCTGACTGGGGTGTTTTTTGTACTATTTTGTGTAAATTAAGCTGTTGATCTGTGTCTGCATTATTGCGAATGAATGAGGTGTCCAGATGTTCCTATTAAAATGGCCAGTGAATGTACTGTAGATACACATTTTTTCCCTCCTTAGTTTTAAATAATAATGGCAACAATGGAAACATGTTTCGCATGAAATCCAGTATTTCCAGTAAATTACTCAACATTGATATTAGAAAGGAAATGCTTTATAAATTTGTTTTATATCTTGATTTTAACATCAAAGTAAAAATACTGGTTGTTGGAAAATGTTAATGCATCATGTGCCTTGTTTATTTGCACAAAATCTAACCATGCAAATATCTTTTCAATTTATAACTCTGGGTTGTCTTAACATGTTAATTCATTCCATTTTCCTCGGCAAAAATTTGCACCTTTAAATTACGACACAGAAAAGTTGTTTGTTATTTACCGCCACGAGAGCGCAGGAGTATGAAAATACACCCGGCCTGCTCGAGCGGCTATGCTCGGTGGAAAGCTTCGACAATAAAGCATCTTGTTGTGTCTACTGAGGAAAATATGCTTATCAAGCCGCATGGTAATGTAAGCAGTAAATAACGTGATCGTTGCGCGGCCACGGAGGAACCGTAGCAGTGTGAAGCGGCTCGGGGCTAGGCGAGATTATGAAAGGAGGCACGAGGCTGTTTGAATTGGGTTAATGTGACCTGAGCCGCACAGACATCGCACTAACGCTGGTCCGGGTGGACGGAGTGCTCCCGCGTGCACAGACATTATCGTAGGAGTGTACGCCAAGATAAAAAGGACACTGGTGAGGAAACAAATGTATTAGTTATTATGTCACTTCATTACAACACTTTATTGAGTGTCTGACCAATTAAAACCAAGAACTACATGTGACTAATTACGACACTGGCACTTGCGGTTAGACCTGAAGCTGCATTTGCACAACCGGAGCTTCCGCGAGTTTAAGTCATGTGTGCACTCCTGCCTCAAAGATACGCGGTGACCTTTAGGAAAATAATATGCACAACAGACTACATGTTAGCCGGGGCATACTGTAACACTTTCCAATCCTATTTTTTTTTCTTTCTTTCTTTATCTTCCTCACCATCTGCTTCTTTTCAATCAATTGGAATTTCAACAAGGTCTTGTTTAAACTATAAAGAGTATTTTACTGAGAGTCATGGTGTTGTTACACTCCTGCCTGTTTGAATTTGCATATAATGCATTAAAAAAAAAAAAAGGAAGAAAAAAAAACGTCAATGAAATGAATGTGCTTTGTTTGGACAAGGGAATTGCGCAACATCGAGAAACAAGTCATATGGTTTCAATCAATACTAACATCGACAGAGCACATTCTGCTGAGAGCCTGGGAAGGAGCTAAGCTTTCCATGTGACTTGTGGATTTCCAGAGCTGCATAGAAATATCAGACTACTAACGCAGATTCTTGAAATCCTTCAATGACAAAGTTTTTTCCGTTAATGATGTTGTGGACAAGACAAAAGTGGCTGAAACACAAATACAAACTCTATACGGTTACTCCATGATCATCCATAATTAAACTGGAAATGGAAGCTCAATCATTGTGAATGGACTTTTAATCAGGTGCCCCACCTAGATAAACTAACAGTCGTAGCAAAAGCTTTGGCTCCATTTACGCCCGTGGGATGGAGGGGAAAATAACGGACTACTCCAGCTGTAGCCGAGTGTCTGGGCTTCCCTCCATACTCACATGTACTGGAAACTGCGGAAGTTGGTGCAATGCAAGAGGAACAGCTGTTACCTGTAGGTGGTGCCAAAAAGCCACCACCTCCGTCACTACACTTCCAGAATCAGAAGATCCTGCCCGTGATGCTACCGAGTCCTGTACAACTGGACGTGAAATTACAGTACAAACTCCTGTATTTTGTAGAACTATGAACTAAAAAGAAAACTCTAGTGAAAAAAAAAAAAAAAACCTGGACAGAAAGGCCTAAATGGAGATCAGATGTTTACAGTAATGTGTTTCTATTGCGTGCAGTTTAAGGAAAGACTGATGTCGTCTGTTTACTAAGAAACTAAATAGTAAAAACCTATTCAAAAACCTATTCATCATCTTGTTTTCTTAAGCAGACATATTGTATACTGGGGTAAAGGGTGACTGCAAGTCGATTATTTAAGGGGAAGTACTAACGCAAGAGTTAATACTGAAGGACAAACCACATGTTTATTGCAGTGTATGAAATATTTTTGTGTAGAATGCGACTGTGGAACATCACACTTAGTTATTATTTCAAATATTTGAGACATTTTGAACCCGAATGAGACAAAAACAAGCATACAAGGGACTATGCTAAGGTACGGCGTGATACATTTTTAAATATTATTTTCAAAGCAAGACTTAATAATAAATCTTCATATAAAGGGTGTAAGCTAATTGTGTAAAATTGAACATACTGTAGACCAGTTCAAAATATCTGTATATCTGCACAGACATACAGAGTTTGTAGGTTAGTTTTCCACGTCAAGGGTATTCAAAGACTTGGATGATAGAGTAAATAAATGCATAAAGGTAAAGTTATTTCTCTTGGGATCATTAGGACAAATATGACGCAATACTATATAAAGCCATGGTAAACAATGTCCCTCTAATAATAGGGTTTTTTGTTTCTGCTTACAGGAACTGACCAGAAGCAGAAAAAAAAGGAAGCATTTTACAGAGATGTGGCTTTGTTAGAATCACATGGCAAAATATTTTTGTATTTCTCAGAAACAGCAACTTATTAGGGAAATTTCGATGACTCCTTGCAATGGAATAACCAATAAAACCTTCAGGAGTTGCTGAAAATAAACTTATTTGGGGCGTACAGTGGCTCAGCGGGCGGCACGGTGGCGTAGTGGTTAGCACTGTCGCATCGCACCTACAGAATCTGGTTTGATTCCCACCTCTAGGTCTGTGTGCACGTTCTCCCCATGCTTAGTGGGTTTCCTTCGGGTGCTCCGGTTTCCTCTCACAGTCCAAAAACATGCAGATTAGGATAACTGGCGTTCCCAAATTGCCATAACATGTGAATGAGCATGTGAGTGTGTGTGGCCCTACGATGGATTGACACCCCGTCCAGGGTGTACCCCTAAGTCTCCTGGTATAGGCTAAAGGATAAAGCGATATAGACAATAAGTGAGAGTGAGGAGGAGCGGCTCAGCGGTTAGCACTGTTGCCTTGCACTTCCAGGGTTAGGGGTTCGAATCATGACTCGGTCATATATGCATGGAGTCACCATGCTTTATGCAGTTTCTCTTGTGTGTGCTTATACCTAGCACAGGATAAGTGATACAGAAAATGTGTTAAATCTGGAATTGTAATGCTTTCTCTGTTGATCTGGTATCACCACCATTGCAGCGTAAAGGTAATGCAACAAATGTTAACAAGTATATCTTGAGCTGCCGGATATGTGAATTATGGTAACGCTCACAAAAAAAAAAAACATTCCAAACGGTGTTCATATATTTCAAACCTGAAATTCCCCCCAGCTACACCTCTCCATTGTGGCTCAACTATGGACCGGAGCTAACATGCTGGTGTCCACACAACCTCCGAGGGCACTGAGTCTGCATTCAGATATGCAGATGTCATGATAATGAGATGCCTCCTCAGACTTGCCTTGCTAGGACTGCAAATGTCTCTATCTGCAAGCATGTGTGTGTGTATGTGTGTGTGTGCGTGCATGCCAGTTTGTTTACCCCTTGAACCAAATACAGGCGCCAGCTTCACCCTATCTCTCATTCTCTCCCTGTAAATGGAACATGCAATTGGGAAACGCTATTTATTTTGCTAAGGGCAAATGACAAGCGGGGCAAGGGCATTTGCTCAATGTTTTAATGCCACCATTCACCAACAGCGGGTGTCTAACTGTGGGTGTGTATGCGCCTGTGTGTGTTTGCAAACGAGGGGAGTGCGACTGCATGAATGTGAGAGTGTGTGTGTGAACTGGGGGAGGGGCGCCTATTAAATGGAGGATGACAGGGAGTAATTATTCTAATGCGCTACATGGCAGACTAAAGCGGAAGGCCTGTGCTGAGGTGTCAGCTGTGAGTCATTACGGCTGACACACGCTGGATTCTGCAGAGGCAGCTGTCTCTCTCCCAGGTGGGCTGACAGAGGCCACCAACAGGGCCACCGCTAGAACTGCGTAGCTTTAGACTTGTAGGTGGCTCACGCGGGCTCATCGACAAGGCGGTGAAGTGCAGGCGCTAATACTTTTAGCTAGAGACCTGTCTGTGGTGTTCAATACCAAATACCATTAACTTCCCAAATTGTAAACAAGAACATTATCATGTATTTCAAAGCATACAGAAAGTATGGGGGAAAATATCATCAACTATACTGTTATAAATTGCCTGCATTAAAGGTTCCATATTTGACTATTTCTTTAACAAGTGCACACAGGTCTCAGAGCTCCCTCAAAGTGTGTGTGTTAATGATCAAGCTGGAATAGCCGTCAGAAAATGCATTTATTCAAACCTCAAAGTCCTTCCACGAATACACCATTGCAGGATCTATGTTAATGAGCTACTTATGAACCATGCCCCTGTGTAGGACAGCAGAGCTGAGAAACAAGCCAGGGGAGGGTATCGTCGTATATGAGATCACAATAGGGGGAAAAAATCGAATTGGCTCGTTTAAGATCCGACCAATACAAAAATGGAAAAACATTTTTTAAAAATTCTATTATTTGCATGCACACACACTTCGGTCACTCTCTCTCTTGGGGTGAGGGATGGAATGCTTGCACTCCTGCATCAATCTTAGCGACACTAGCCAATCATTTCAGTCTGTGAGCTTGTGCAAAAGCCCGCCTACAAAATACACCCGCTCTTTAACTGTGCATGAGCAGCAAATCCAGAAGATACAGTCGGTGGCCTCGGATGAAGCATGCGTACCATCTTCCAAGTGGTAGCTGTCATTGATGGGGACACAACTGAATATGGAAGAAATTCAAGGAAATATATGAATTTTGCATAATAGGTCCCCTTTAGGTCTCCTTGCACCTCCAGGGTCCGGGTTCGATTCCCGTCTCTGTGTGCATGTAGTTCGCATGTTCTCCCCGTGCTTGGTGGGTTTCCTCCGGGTACTCCGGTTTCCTCCCACAGTCCAAAGACATACAGATTAG
>JAQQZT010000014.1:15053135-15078645 GCA_030068275.1 Clarias platycephalus
TCTTGCAAGAACTATTACAGAAAGGCTGACCTCTGTGTCTTAAAATAACAACTAACTGTTGCTTTTGTTGTTGTTACGTAATTACCCAATTCCATATGTGTTATTTTATAGTTTTGAAATCCCAAGTATTGTTGTACAATGTAGAAAATAAATCACTAAACAAAAACAAAGAAATTTGCAAGTGACCCCAAACTTTTGAGCGGAAGTGTATATTCCAAAACCATGGTGCTACTAAAAGGCACTAAGGTATAGCACCACTATGAGATAAAACAAGGGTCAATGTTATAAACAGTTACGTGCAAGATTTAATCATCTTTAAAATAAGTTTTAAAATAAGCTACTTTAAAATAAGCTACTAATAAGGTACTTGCTCAATGTAAACAAACACCTGCACCAATAGGTATTTATTTGAAAATCGGATTTCTGATATTTTTCCAGCTGAAATACTGTAACAGCGCTGAAATGGTATAAGTGAATTTTAACACGCTGGAGTCATTTTAAGACAAAATGGCGATACTCAACCTTGATTTTTTTTTGTATTAATAAATTAGGTAGAAAGTGTTTATACATAATATGTAATAAAAAAATTCTTCAACCTAACTAGGGGCAAAACGAGCTAAACAGATTGATTAAACTCTATATAAGTTCTATATAATTGAAACTTTAGTCAAGCATATATACTTTTATAGGTGAACATTAAGTTATAGTAATATTCATTTACATTCATTTATTATTGCTCCAATGGATTGGCACACTGTCCAGGGTGTACCTCGCCTCGTGCCCTAAGTCTACTGGGATAGGCTCCAGGCCCCCCGCGACCCTGAATACAGGATAAAGCGGTATAGACGATGAGTGAGTGAGTAAGATTACTGCTCCACTTCAAAGTAACCCAAACAGAACAGGTTGGTTCAAAAGGTTTATAAGAAATATATTCCCATATACTGCCTAACATGTAGTCAATTATAAAATTATATAATTATTTAAGTAATTTGGCCTAAAAATAATGCCGGCCCCCAGTTTTCTGTCACGTCAACACATAAACACAGCTTAAGATCTTGCAATTCTCAACAGAGGTATGCTATGAATAAGATGCCTGTATGGCCGTCTAATAAAAGGATGTGACATAGTTGTAAAAATTCCCTCAGGAAGAAGAAGAAGTGATTAATCAAAAACATGTTGAGTGACTCACCCGGTACTCAGCACATCCAAAACACGACTGTTTTTTTTTATTTATTTATTTTTTATGTATATCCAAGTGGTGCCTCATAAATAAAGCCCACAACTTCATGTTGCATTCTTGCATTGCATTATATGTTCCTTTTATAATTTTTATATGCGAGCGAGACAAGAATAAACAATAGTATTTTGCGTACAAGGTACCGATCATTGACCTAGTTCGTCAAGCAGTTGGTCTTTTTCTCAACCTTCTGTCACTAAATCTAATACAGAACTGAAACATGTTGGGTTTCAGACCTCACAGCTAGTCAGGTCTCAGGACTCATGAGCATAAGGAGAGGTGCCGCTTTTTCACACTTCGCTGACACGTTCAACCTGCAATCATCCCCCACATGAGATTATTCATAAAACAGAGCCAATATGCTCAACTAGGCAACCTCTACTAAAAAAAACCATCAATCATCGTTTTCAATATTTCAGCGCGCGATGAAGTCACGGACGCGTGAGGACGGCTGGTGAATGTACTGTCAAGTTAAGCAAGTTTAAAGTTGAGTCACTGAGTCCAGACTTCAAATCAACTCTCAGCAGGATTGTTGAGTCTTCTATCGTACAATACTGAAGCGACTGGGGATCTCCTAGCCAATCCTCTTTGGACTAATGATTTAATTAACGTTTGATACAGCTGGTCTATCTAACACTGAACAAAGAAACAACGAGAGAGAGTGAGAGAGAGAGAGAGAGAGAGAGAGAGAGAGAGAGAGAGAGGGGGAGAGGGAGAGAGAGTGCAGGAACAGGAAAAGGGCCAGCAGATTCCACATGGTGCAACAGAAGAGTGTCAAAGTCAAGAGCAGACTGTGCTGGTCTACTCTCGCGCGCCATTCCTTAAAGTACATTCTCTGCCTCTCCTCCCGTTATGTGTGAGGGATAAGTGTGGCGTTGGAAGGTTTTGGTGCAAATGGCCATTCTCGCAGCCCAGAAGACTGAGCCTCCCTGCCACCCACTCCCACCTGCTCCCTTTGCTATTTTCTCAAGCAGACTGCTTTCTTCTGGCTAGGTCGCTACCGTCTGTACTGGCACATACATTGAGTCAACGTTACGTAAGTTCAACATTCATCAGGCCTTTTTTTATTTTTTATTTATTTATTTTTTTTTTTATTTCATATCTCAAATCCCCCTCCCCCTTTCAGAATCCTTTCCAAGCCGGATGTGTGGTAAGCTGAGCTGAATTGTGCACTTGGTTTCACAGTATAAGGCACTAAATTTAATTAGTGTGCTATAAACTTACAAGAAATAAAGAACTGATTACCTCACAAATCGTTCTACAAGGTTGTGTACAAACGCGTAGATCTCTTTCCAATTTTGCGCGACACTTCCTGACCTGTATTAAAAAAGGATGAAAGCACAGTGTCAATAAAGAACGTAGAAATGTTGGTTAAATGTATGTGTGAGGTGTTAAACCACAGTGAACATCCTGAACAGTCTCAATTCATCTAGTTATATATTCAGCATGTCTCTAGAACTGTAATGGAAAAAACAAAACAATTGAACTTGTAATCCTAAAAAATGTAAGAACGTAGTGTGTTTGAGGTGGTTAAGTGTGCATGCTGATTCAGTCGGGTATTATTTGCTAACTATAAAAAAAAATAAGAAAAAAGATGAAAAATAATATATTCATATATTCATACAAACAGCCTGGTTGTCCCACCAGTGAAAATTCCATCATGGCAAAAAAGAAACTCAGGCTGTTTAAGATTGGACTCATATTCAGGTATTAAAGTAAAGCTACTGCAAATTTTATGTGAGTTCTTCAAATCAAATTACAATACAGTAGAAATGTAACACCATTAACCATGATGCAGCAGTATCCAAACCATATAAACTATGACATTTATCTAATGGTTACAAGGTCGTTGAGGCAGCGATTGCAGTACAGTCCATAAAACGGTGTCCGACAATAAGTCTAGGTACTGAGTGTCGTTAGCATTATGGGGAAGCTCTTTAGAGCGTCCTAGTGGGAGATTTAAACACGTGTGAACAATTTTGATTTTGAGTTTTTAAATAGAGCAAAGACTGAATCTGTGTATTCATCTTGTAATTTCCCTGATGTTAGGGTGGTGGCCAACCAGCATTTCTTCAAAGATAAGGAAATAAGGATAATCATCAAGTGAGAGAATAACAAATTCCTCAAAGCTATATCTCACCAAAGGAGTTTCTGCAAAATGTGTAGTAGGAGTAGCTCAAGGCAACTTGATTTATATCTTGATTTATACCGTTTTTAACAAAATTCCCTTGAATTTTTTACTACCATACATTTCGAGTAACTCGGCTTGCAGGAAACATTAATAATTACCTTAATAATCAGTGTCTTGTTTCATTCACATGAGTGTTGTACACTTAAAACGACTGCAAATGACTTTTATTATTATGAAAAAGTGATATTCAGGGAGATCTCTGTAAATTGTTGAAACTGGCCAGTTATTATAGTCATTTCCAGTAAGCAATGTTTTGTATTTAGCTCCCGACCTTAAAGAATAGCACTGGTTTAGATGGTTGAATTGATTTGTTAGAGATTGTTTGTTAGAGCAAACAGTTTTCTGATATACTTCTCTAGAAAAAGCAAACAGGGCTAAGAGACTTGCTCAACCTCCCACAATGGGCCTGAATCCACCAACCTTCTGATCAGTAACCTTATCAGTAAGCCTTAACCCAATGAGTTATCACTGCACAGGATGGATGAAGAAAGTCTGCAAGTTGTTATGTTATTTTGTTCATTTAAGTGCTGGAAATATCTTTACAACACTATATTTATTATTGAGTTCTTTTAGACTATTGTCCTGCTCAAATAAATCATTGATGTTTAATTAATAAAAGTTTCAGGCCTCTATACTGTTAACTTGGACTTCTGTTTGATTGTGTTCATAAATAAAATCTCTGCTAAATGTGTTTGAGAATCACTAACCTAGGGCTCCAAAGGATCACAGTTTATGAGCAAATCCCTGTGTCTGGGCCAATCTTAGTCACATACTGTAGATGTATACCTACGAACCTAAGAACTACTGCTGTAACCATTTACAGCCAAATTGTGTTTTAGTTGTTTATACTTGTACTATCCAGTTTCATCCAGAAGAGGATGGATTCCTAGTTCCTCTGACGATGTGTTGCTATCATCTCAGAGGTTTTCCTTCCTCCTTGCACCACAGTGTTGCACAGAAGAAATCTAGATCTGAATCTACCATGCAAGGCATGCAAGAACTAAATATAGGCCCCTAGTTTTATTATACAATGTTATCACCAACATGTTCTAACATTATTATGACTACGATTGGGTTTTTTTTTTTTCTTTTCTGATTGAAACAGACTCATCATGTCTAGAAGGGGAAATTCTTTAGAAATTTTAGAAAAGAGTTTTATGTTTTGTTTAGTTTTTAGTTTAATTTTTTGGTGGTATCCACGAGCCATCCGGGCAACAGATACTCCCCACCCTGGAGATGTTTCCTTCATTTGTGCGGCAGGTTGCCAGCATGACGCCTGATTGTCATTCACACAATACAGACAAGTTGGAAACGCCAATTAGCCTAACCTGCATGTGTCTGGCCTGCGGGAGGAAACCGGAGTAAAACACTTTCTTTCGGCTGTTCTGGTCAAGGGGTCGCCATGGCATGCCCTCCATTCTAACTCAATTCATAACTTGGCACAGGTTTAACCGGGCACGGGGCTGGGTTGTAGGGGGTGTGGCAACCCAACGACAGTGGGGTTCAAATCTAGTTCCTCAGATCAGCAACCTAGAGCCTTAGCCGCCTGAGCTACCACTGCCATGTGGGAGGAAACTGGAGGAAAACCACCAAGCACTGGGAAAACACGAGGTAAGAACCTGGAGGTGCAAGGCTATCCACTAAGCCACCAAGCTGTGTTACCAATTAGAATTAGAACGAGACCAGATTCTATGAAAATGGTTAAAATATAAGCCAAGTCATGAACTGATATACTTTACTCAGTGGAACAGATTTTAGTGCCTGCATTTCATCATTAAAACTAGGGGGTGTATATTTACTTCTTGCATGTCTGTAAACATCTGGATTTCTGTAAACCTCCCTCCTTTGTAACAGAGCGTATTGTTGCAAGTAAAACTGAACTGAACTGAATAAGTGTCCGAGGTTCTGTTATATCATCACACTGGTGTAAACAGAGAGGCAAAAACAAAGCTGTTTAAACAGAAAAACAGCTCTCGTGCAGAAAACATGCAAAGTAAAAAAAACTAAACAAAAACAAACAAAAAAAACAGAAGAATGAGGTGAGCGTGTACTAACCTGTCCAGCACGAAGTAAAGGTCGTAAGCCCCATGACAGGATGGAGGAGTTTCTGCTCGGAAAGACGAGATGAAGCCGAACAGCAGCAGCGCCGTGACGGCCGCACTCACATGTTTCAGGACGCACGGAGCTTTCGTTGACATTATTTAACGCTTTGTTGTTGTTTTTTGCGAGTTCAGTAGGAATAACACATAAATATTTAAGAAGAAAAAAAAATCAATCTACCAAAGCGTGTGGTCAATGTAGTGCACAGAGTGAGAAGTGAAGAAGAAGAACAATAGCGGCGCGGTTACATGTACCACTCTGGCGCAACATGTCCCAAAGAAAAGGAAACAAAGTTAGAAAAATCCTTCCTGTCGATGAATAAACATGACGACGTCATTCATTAGATTGCTTCATCCTTCCGCTTTTAACTTGCATATGGGTAAAAAACTAAACAAAACTTTAAGCTTGTATACGAGCCCTCTTGCAAAACTTTTATTTCGGAGGAAAGTCCAAAGTGCGCATGTGCGGACAGATGTTAGAAGGAAGGGTTATCGTGTACACGCAACAGCTGGAGGATGTGGGGGAAAACGGTTAAACTCCCCGCCCCAAACAAACGTTATGAATTATGAGTTTATGTACACTTATATGTACACACTTGTATTGTTCCGTACAGATATCCTAATCTGACCTGAAATATTTTAAATTAGGCCACTATTAAGATCCTTGCTGACGTCAGTTAAGTGTCTAGTGCAGCCTGAGAGGCAGGAAATACTGTTATAAAAAAATAAAAAAATAAAAGGGAGGGAAAAAACTGAACTGAGAAAGCATGGCTTTGAATGAAGTCAGTAGATCATACTGGTGTTTGAATTGCGATTTGCATTTTAGAATTTAGAAAATATACCGTATGTATACAAAGTCCTAATAAAGAAGACATCATTGTCCTGAGATATCAATATCTTGAAAGCAGACAAGTGATTATTTTCCAGTGAATAAATAAAAAATAATGACTTGCTTGATCAACAGTTAACTCTTTTGCGGCAAACCGCCAGGGTTGGAAGTTCGATTCTTGCTTCTGGTTTATGGTATTGAAGTTTGCTTTGTGGGTTTCCTCTGGGTTATCTGGTTTCCCTCCACAGTCCAAAGACATGTTGTTGGCTGACTGGTGTTTCCGAATTGCCCCTAATATATAATTGTGTGCGCGTGTGTGTGTCTGTGCCCCAAGTGATGATGGAGTGGCACCTCGTCCAGGGTGTTCACTGCTTTGAGTTCCAGGCCCATTGTGACCCTACCCTTCTGTGGATTACTCAGATTCATAGCCCTAAAAATAAAAATTTTTTAATAAAAAATTTGACTCTAAGTAGTCATATTATTCAATATATACTGTATATTATTAATTAGGTATTATACCATATTATATATTTTGATCTCATTTTGTGCCAATCTTTCTTTTCTTTTGTATATATTCTTTTTTGTTACACATTTATTTTATTTGCCTTTTAAGTTTCATTTAATTATTCTGTTATTTTTTTTACTCTAGGTCGTATGCATTTAATTAGGTTTAAACTTTAAGTGGTCTGCATCTTGATGATGATTTTACAGTTTTTGTCAGCATCCTGGTCAGGGTCATGGTGAATCTGGAGCCTATCCTGAGAATGCAGGGTGTGAGTTGGGTATACACCCTGAACGGGAAGCCAGGGCACAATGCATTCGTACGTACACACATGCACACGCGCACACACACACACACACACACACACACACACATTTGAAATTATGGTGGCAATTATTAATGGCATGTTTTTGTGAGGTGAAAGGAAACCTATTATTAAGTAGTTAATAGGAACCCATGGTCACACAGGGACAGAAGGTTTTATCTTTGGATTATAAACACATCTCGAGACTATAGATCAAAGTATGTTCAAACAAATCTAATTCTCAATATTGTTTTAAAAAGTAACTAGCTGGTTTATGAATGTGAAATCAAACTGCATATTAGAGCTAAATTACTGGATACCTTACAAACCTTGCGAAATACTCCACTTGTGTGCATCCTCATTGGGCTATGAAATGAAAAAGTAACTAACCAGTTTATAAATGTGAAATCAAACTGCACATTAGAGATAACTTGCTGGATATCTTACAAACCTTGTGAAATAGTCTACTTATGTGCATCCTCATGGGGTTATATACAATAATTTTTTTATAGATTGCTGCAACTAAAAAAAATTCCCACACAAGCAAGTCCAAACCAAAAGCTTTGTCATCATTAGGGACCGTGTGCAGTTAAATATTACTGAAAATTCCACAAGGATGTTCCATGATTACTTACAGACGTCCTGTGATTGCAGACATGTTTGCACTTGATAGTGTTTCCTCCCCTTGTCGATTTGTATCACCTTACACACCCTCAGGTTATGTTATTCACCTACTGTGAGAAATTCCACTATCTATTTATTGCATAACATTATTATGAGCCAAAGTTCATAACAATTAGATTACACACATAGCCAGAAAGTATTGTCCTGGTTCTAGAAGGGAAAAAAATGACTAAATATGCAAATTATTTTAAATATTTTGGAATTTAAATAATTTTGTTGTATACATTTACATATATTAGGATTTTTATTTGTGGCGTCTGGTAACGATACCATTCATTGAGCACAGACATGTGAACACTCCATACAATTACCATCCTAACATTAGGCTAAATGTTAGGCTCAGTCATAATTTGCATTACATTATGTACATTATATTGCAGATACTGTTATATACAGAAACATTATGTATAATTGAAACAAATGATGCAACCTACTAATAAAATTAATAATATTATTTGGAAAATGATAAAATGTTACAATTAATGAGAAATAAAAGGGTACTTACTTTATATTATTAATATTTTTTGTTCTGTTCATATTTACATAATAAAAATCTGTCAGGTGCTTTTTTGGAGATAATAACATTTAAGTGTGTTATTGGGTTCTGTATTGTAAATATTGGGTTAGTTATGAAAAATGACAAAGCAACATGAATAAAATTAACACACACAAACACTACAATAAAATACATTCCTGAAGTTCATTATACTTTAAATTGCAGTTGTGTCAACTTTTCATCATATTCTTGACATGTTTCATTTCAAGTATTGTTAAAAATTTATGAGCTATTCCTTAATCATGGAAGTCATTTCCCCTGATTAGCTGACTTATCATAAGTGAAAACGTGAAGATGCATTGTGATTAATACAATGAAGAATTACAGAATGCCATGGTTTAAACTGTGGAAAGCACAATGCATTTTTAAAGAGCAAGAGTCAAACTCAATCAAATCTTTTTAATCAAATCTTTTTAATTGCCATACATTGATACATGTGTAATTATCATATTTGGTATATTCACTTGAAGCTTATTAAGGAGTTTGGGTTTTGTAAACAGTGTATGCATTTCCCACCCTTGATTATGGTGATGTGTTTGAAAATCTATCATAGTTTAGAAGTTCTGATTCAGTTCTTTTGTCATGGACATTACAGTAGCGTGAATAATCAGAAGTGACAGGGAAAACAATTGAACTAATTGCAAGATTCATTGAGGTGTTGAAACTCATTAAGAGTAAAGTTCCATGACAAAAGAAGTAGGTGTAGGATTAATTCATGCTGAAAGTGCCTAGAAGACAACAAACAGTGAGTTTATTGAAGTCCTTAACCAAGACTTTGTATTCTTTTTGTATGAATGTGGTTCCACATTGATATCCTAAATATTTCCACTTCTCAAAAACTATTTATCGCTATTTCAGATTTTTCTTTATCTTATATACCTGGTTAGTGTAAATTTACACTGAAGAAATGCTGCTGCAGAAATAATAAAGACTGTCTTGTGCTTCTATCAGGACTCTTATACACAATTAATTCTCTTATTCATATACGTTATGAAGATTTTTTCTTATTATACTTAATAATGTAAGGTGGCACGGTGGCTTAGTGGTTATTCCCACCTCTGTGTGCATGGAGTTTGCATGTTCTCCTCGTGCTTGGTGGGTTTCATCCGGGTACTCCGGTTTCCTCGCACAGTCTAAAGACGTGCAGATTAGGCTAATTGGCATTCCCAATTTGCCCGTAGTGTTTGAATGAGTGTGTATGTGTGTGTGTGCCCTGTGATGGATTGGCACCCTATCCAGGGTATATCCTGCCTCGTGCCCTAAGTCTCCTGGGATAGGCTTCAGACCTCCTGCGACCCTGAATACAGGATTATGTGGTATAGACGATGAGACGATGAGACTTAATACTGTTAGCCTTTAAAGAGTCAGGGATAGAGTTAAAGCTCTGGGTTACTAAGCAAAACACCAGGGATTCAAACCCCAGTCATGTCAAGTTGCAACTCTAGGGTGGTTGTATTATGGCTGACCCTGCGGGCTGACCTAAGCTTGTAAGGAACAACCCTAGAGTGCCAACTTGCTACCAGAGGAAAAGTATTTCAATGTCCAAGAAAGGCTTTTTCATTTTTATACAAAACAAGTGTAACAATGTGATGATTTATAATCCCACTATACTGTATAGTGACATATATTGTTTTTTTAATCTGGTTCCTCTCAAGGGTCTTTCCTCATGCGGTTTCAAGGTTTCGCCTCTGTTGCCCCTGACTTGCTTGTTAGAAATCTAAATACAGTATAGTTTTCTTTTTTTTATGGTTAAAAAGAGAATTTAGCAAATGAAATTGGCTGGAGCTAAATATATGTGGAACAGTGGTAATGTGGTTAGCCCTTTAGCCTCACACGTCAAGGGTTCGAGGCCAAATCCCCAGTGGCTGTGTGTGTGAATTTTGCATGTTCTCAATGTGCTTGGTGGGTTTCCTCTGGGTACTTGGTTTCCTCCCACAGTCCAAAGACTTAGATTAGGTTACCTGGGAATCCCAAATTGCCCCTTTCATGAGTTCCATATACATGGACAGAATCTTTATGCTAATGGGTATCTAAAGATGTTTTTAGTCCAGAACAAGAGCTCCTAGTGGGTCATCTTGAAGGACCTCTAACTGTAGCATAGAACTATTGAGATGCCAACAAGGCACAAAACAGAGCAGAACCTACTTTAACTAGACATAAGATAACTCTCTCAGCCTGCAAAATGTCAGCATGTATGCGTTTGTATCTTCACTACCACCCACATGAAAAAGGTGAAATGCCCGTCGCCTGCTCTTTTTTTTCTTCTTCTGCTAGTCATGTTGCAATAATTAGACACAGTCTATCTTGTCAGCAGGTATCAATATTCCAATCAATCCAATTTCAATTAACCTTTATTTGTATATGTATTTTAGTATAGAAATTGTGGTGCAGAGTGGGATTCGTAAATAGCAAGCTAGAGGTGACAGTGGTTAGCAAAATCTAAAAAGCAAAAATTAGTGACAATGGAGTGCAAATTTCATTCCGCTAAACCATGCTGATGCAATGGAAATCTATGTGCTGCAGACAGATGCCCATCACAAACACAATGAATACGGCTGGCTCTGCATTGACACAGTTTCAGTCCAAATTGTGCCCCCACCCTCCCTATGTCTCCTCTTATCCATCTTATCTGGCAGTGCAACGGATTTTGCCAGAATGGAGTTAATGGTTGCTGCGGATGGGCCCGTCAGCCTAATGAGGGGATTCTGCGGAGTGCCTGTACATTCCTTATCACTCCCGCACTGAGAAGAAGGGGAAATCAAAGGAGACAAGGCTACTGAAGTGAAGATTGACCTGTAAAGAAGACTCAATCAGTGCAGTTAATGGATGTTGTTGGTGAAGAGATTGTGGTATGAAAAAAAAAAAGGGGGGGGCGGGGGGTATAAGCTGACCAGCATGAGACTGAAGCATTGCTAGATAAAGCAAAAATGTGTTTAATGGAGTGTTGTGACTAATAAGACTATATAAGAATATATTCATAGGCACATAATATGTAAGACTAATACGTATCTAAGAGAAGACATGCATTTGGTTGGGTTTTGCCATTCATTTTATTCTTTCATGTATTCATCCAATTCATTCAACTGACTTCTGTAATGCAATTCTCCCTCACTCCCTCACTCACTCATTGTCTAAATTCCTTTATCCGGTATACAAGGTCGCGGGGGGACCTGGAAC
Organism: Clarias platycephalus; assembly: GCA_030068275.1. NCBI lineage: Eukaryota > Metazoa > Chordata > Actinopteri > Siluriformes > Clariidae > Clarias > Clarias platycephalus. Next base: position 15,064,715 of record JAQQZT010000014.1, read on the forward strand.
CTATCCCAGGAGACTTAGGGCAGGAAGTGGGGTATACACTGGATAGGGCACCCATCCATCACAGGGCACGCGCACACACACTCATTCACACTCACTCACTCACTCATCGTCTATACTGCTTTATCCTGTATTCCGGGTCGCGGGGACCTGGAGCCTATCCCAGGAGGCTTAGGGCACGAGGCAGGGTACACCCTGGACAGGGTGCCAATGCATCGCAGGGCACACACACTTACACACTCACTCACACTCTACAGACAATTTGGGAACACTAATTATTCTAATCTGCATGGCTTTGGAGTGTTGGAGGAAACTGGAGTACCCAGAGAAAACCCACCAAGCACAGGGAGAACATGCCAACTTCAAGGCGACAGTGCTAACCATTAAGCCATTATTCCGCCTGTAATGAAATTCACTTTCACATTTTGTCTCTTTTATATCTCCAGTTCCATAGCAATAAATAAATAAATGAATAGCAAGATTCATTTATTCATTCTTTCATCAGTAACTGTTTTATTTTAATCATGTTCATGAAAGATCTGGAACATATACTGTACCAGGACTGCTGGGCATGAAGTCAGAATACACCCAGGATGGCATGCCAGTCCATCACAGAAATAGATGATGCTTTTTTAAATATAATTTCCATATAAAATTAACCTGAAAAGCATTATCCCATTTATATAAAATAATGAATGTACATTCAAGTGATAGAAACTTGGTTTTATTTCATATGAATAAAATTGTAAGAATATCTATGAGAGGCGTTCCTGTCTTACCAGGACCTTAATTGTGCGAAATAACAGAATAACAGAACACAGATTTGAGAGTAAAAACACTCCCTCTATGTAATCCCCTGCTACACTAATGCACTTATTACAGTGATTGGATACATTCAAGGTAGAAAGTTTTCTCAGTATGCCAGAGACATGATTGGACTCCTTGCTACACATCTGAAACGCTGGCATCTTAGCAAATCCTTTAATGGCTCAATCATGTGGAAATGACTTTGAGTGAAGTCATGACTATACAGGAAATGTAGCAATAAATCCCAACCGAGGTCCTGTAATGCGCAAGAGGTGTTTGTAAATGATTGCGTGAATGATTGCGTGTACAGTTCCCACATCTCTTCCACAAATTCAACAACAACAAGGTACCAGCCGATTTTCAAGGATCAGGCATTCACAGGAACTACTACAGTGGACTGAGAGACACCTCGGACCAGGATCGTGAATCACAGACGTAGAGCCTTTACACCATTCAAATGTTTTACTGCAGCTAAAGGATTTACAGAGTCTCATCACCATGCTGTGCTTGAAGTCTTCTGTAAATGTCAATTGATTTTACACCTTGAGTTGCTAGAAATTTCATCACAAGTCCTGGTTTGGCTTGAACATCCCTTGTAGAATCATTCAATCACATGGAGTTTGGGAGCTATTGTAACGAAAGTATTTGATTATGAAATTAATCACATGCATGATGCATGAATAAAGAATTTTTTTCTTTAAGAATTGTAATTATTGTACATACATCATGTTTTTTTTTTTTTTTAAGAAAAGGGATTTGACTTGAAAACATATAGAATTTGAATTTATTTCAAATATATATAATAACATATGGATTTATATTAATATTATATAAAAATATATGCAGATTATATGTGAACTAGGCCAAAGATGACGCATCCAAAGTAAGTAGAGTTAAACGGAGTAATGAAATATCTAAATTTCTAAGCGGTTAATTTTTTAAATAACGCAAAGTTTTAGATGTGATTTCAAAGTGATTTCAGATATAACTTGCAAACAATTTAATATTATCTACTATCTAATAATATCTAATATTAGTATAGCTTAATATAGTTACCCATCTATCCATCTAGGAACCTCTATAGTCCAACTAGGGACCATGGAGGCCAATGGTGACCACTGTATTTATCATGGGTCTTTGTTGACCTTGCTTTGTGCCTGGCGGCGTTGTCTGTTGTATAATTATACAACGGTTATACACCAATGCACCAACAATACAGGAACTACAGTTGGGTGGTTCCACCATACTGTATGTGCCTCCATCATGGGGCAGGTGAAATATGCTAAGCATTGAGTATTAAATATTCCTGCAGAAAAGTATCTAAGGTAAAATGTTAATAATTTTACCCATATATCTCACTCTTACCAAAGTTCAAAACAAAGAAATGTTGAAATGAACCCTATAAAAATTTACTTTTATTTAAAGTAATGTGAATAGAAATACAATAGATTCAAATACTTTTGGCAGCTTTCAAGCTTCATATAAATCCACCCTTGCTCCTAACCATTAATCATTATTCTTAGCCATTCATAACATTTTTAGATGTGTAATCATGATGTTATAAATCTGTATCTTATACAATGTATATTATACAAATAATAAACAGAACCACTACCACAAACAGCTCCTCCAAATAGCATTTGTAAGACTTTTCTTGACTGCATTATTTTCTCCTGTATTAAGCTAAAACCATTTTAGAGGCAGGAAAATAAAATTCCTACTTTACTAGAATTTTAATCTCTCTCTCTCTCTCTCTCTCTCTCTCTCTCTCTCTCTCCACTTCATCTCTTTATTTACCATCATGACAAGCAGCCTCATGCTGGCAGTTCTGTCCATCAAATGACACCTGCTCCCGCTGATTGTTTGCTCAACTTCCTGTCTAAAACTGTATGGATTCATGTCAGCAATGCTTTGTTTTCCCTTCTGAGTCAATGTCTCGTATGTCTTATATTTCCCAAGAGCTTTTGTTGTGAGAAAATAGTCATAATGTAACAGCAGGCCTAAATATGACATTTTCACACAGACAAGCTACAATCTCAACTTCTCCCAAATTGTGAAACGTACTTACGAAACAATCATAAATGTTGCCGTGTCAAAAGATATGTAATAACTTTACATCCTTTTATTTCCACTATGATTCCAATCTGCAAAAAGTGCAAACAACACATAGTCATGAACATAATAAGTTCTTCTGAGGAACTCAGCCATAAATTCTCAAGCATAACAAGCATTGCCACACTTGTAATGGAAATACTTCACAGTTCTAATCAGTGTTTCCCCCGAGGGGAAGGATACTGTCAACAAAGCCTGTCTAGTACACCGGATTAGAGTTCATTTACAGAAAACAGAAACTTTTTTTTGTCCAACTTTTTTCAATTATTCTAGTAAACTAAATTATTATATTTCATGAACAATTAAAAAATATTTTATTCATAATATTATTAATGCAGACAAATAATGTGAAGGAAAAGTATGTATACTCATACCTCATAATTATTGGTACCACTTAAATAAAATGGAGAAAATTCAAGTAAAAATGTTTAATTCATAATAAAAGATAATAATATGAATATCATATAATTATGATGTTATTTTAATATTTAATGTTAATATAATTAAATAGTGTGGAGTCCAAAACTGTTTACACATTTCAACTATTTTTAAAATCTCGAATTAATTAAGTATAGTATTATGTTTCCTCTAAAGACATCAGTAGTCATGTGACCATGATTTTTGTGCATATATTTTTCATGTTGAATTGTGTATATTTAAGTTACATAAGAAACTTATGCATGAAGAATCTGAAAATAATCGAATGCATAGTCAAAGATGCTTTTCCACCTATAAGACATAGATAATTGTTCAAATGCCTGTTTCCAGAATATCTTAACAAGTATTTTCCTATTTTTGCATTTTCCAAGGGTGCTAATATTTCTTAAAGTTATTCAACATGTTCAGGCATACTTTAAAGTTTTTAAATCTTTAATAATCTGCCTTAGCCCCTAGAATGATATATTATTCATTTCCAGGCACTTTTTTCTCAAAGCAACAAATTCACATTGCCTTTTAATTAGACAGTTTGAGAGTTTTGTCATTTTACAAGACCTTACTGGAGGTGGTCTCAAAAGGAACTTCAAGTAATATATTTACCTAGGTGTTCATGCATGCCTTCACATTCAGTGGGATGAAAATGCTCTTCAGTCACTGCGATAAGAATGCCGTCCCAGATCTCCTCTTTGGCCCTTGAAGTGTCTACAGCATGTGACAAAGTGCTCAGACAGCGAGGGCCTTCGCTCGCTCACTTCCCCGTCAGCTCGCTTGACAGCTGCCATTTTCAGTGGCTCGTCACCCTTGCCGCCTGTGTAGTCGCTTTTTCAACGTTTGTTATTCTTCTACCTCGCCTTTTTTTTTCACAACAGAGATTTCACCAGCTCAGAAAAGTGTTGTGTCACTGTCGATTAACCCAAAATTGGCGCAGAATTTTTTGAAAGTATTTTAGAGGTTTCATTTTGGATGAGGTTTTCAATAACATCCTCTGTTTTGACATGTTTCTCAGTTTGGTCTTTTTAATGTTTTTTTTAATCTGTTAAAAAAAAAAAACACACAAGGAACTAATTGTGTGTTCTTAGTTTCCCTGGACGAAACACACAAAGTCAAAGTCAATACGCCAGGCCACCAAATGCCTAATGTGAAAACCCCACTTGAAATTAGTGCGAGCTACACTTGATCTGCCATTATTTCTCGATCTGTGCTTGTTTCTGTCGCTCGGCGGTGGCCATGCCAGTGCGTATCTCAGATGATTATATCAGTCATTTCAGCCAAGCATAACGCAAACGGCCAAAGCAAGTGAGATGCAGTCACATCTGCAGTGGCCACTGTTCTGCTATGGTTTCCACATCTAAAGGCTGGACCAACACCAACGCAGCACATTTTCCAGACAGATGGACACACACACCTTTTGCGTTGCCTTTTCGAGATGCCAATCATTTAAAAGAGCGGCTGGTCACATTAGCATGCGCAAACAGCCAGTGGGTGGCATCCATAAGCTGAAATCAGGGCCTGTATTGTGTACAGACCTAGAGGAAGAGTTGAACTGATGCCATCAATCATAAATCTTTGTTGAATCTTTGCCTAGTTTCCTGTGAAGATCAAATTGCAACAACTCTTCTTGAATCTCTTAGATTGCGTTCTTTTTCACAAATATTGATTTATGTCTGATCTTTCTGACCAAGCAAAAATCTCATGTGGTTAAAAAAAAACAATCCATACGCGTGTTCAATTTATTTTAAATGCCTCACCATTGTTTATTTGCCTGAAAACATGTTTGTTAAGAAATATCACATTTTTCATTCAGAGGTGTATACACATGTGTCTGTGTCACATTGTTAGGAAAGCAACACATGGTTGCTTGTTTAAATCAGAAGGGTATGAATTTCCCGGATATGTTTAAACATTTAAAAGAACATTCTGACATGTGGTCAAGTGTTTATCATCGCTCAAATGTACAAAAAAAAAAGAAGTTTCTTTTAAGCAATGGAAATTGAGGTGGCTGTGTTTGAAAGGAATGTTTTTTCTTTCACCACAGTTCCATACTCCTTTGTGAGAACGTTTAATATAACGTTATTCAATTCAATTTTTATTTGTATAGCGCTTTTAACAATTGACATTGTCGCAAAGTAGCTGTACACAATCAAAAGAAATATCTAAGATTGTATGAAATGTGAATTTAAATCAAAGGTTATGTTCACTGGTGGATCAACCATAAATTAAAAACTTAAATATGAATTACCTCTTACTTATTTTTTTTTATTTTTTATGTTGCAGTATATATAAGCCAGTGTTGCGTTGATTTTCTTGACTTTCTGGATGTCGCAAATGGGACAGAGCACTTACCACTTTATTTAAGTTCATAGAGTTAAATAACAGGCGGTACAGCGGTATAGATGATGACTGAGTGAGTGAGTTGTCACACCTAGTGGACAAAATCAAAACTGCAATTGAGGCCCATTGTGATAGGAATCACTCAATCGGTCAATAAGAGGCTCCGGGGCGCCGCACCCTTAAAGTTAGGCAGAAAAGAATGTTACTTTAACATGTAATTATCTAACATAATAATTTTAATAATTAAATAAATAAATGTAGTCACAATATTCCGCTGTATTTCTTAATATAATTTATCTATAATAATAATAAAAAAAAATCTATACTGTATTACGTTCATTTGTGTTTGTTTACGCGGGGCGAGTGTCTATGTAGGCACGTAAATTTTTTGAAAAGCATGTGATTTGATGCTGAGCTCTAATTGGATTATTTTCAAATCATCCTTGGGGCGCAGCATTGTATTTAAATACATGTACTAAATACTGTATTTGTGCTCATGTGACTGGACCATTATCAATGAGTCTTATTAACGGCCAGCAGATTGTTAGTTAATGTATTGAATAGTGATTGACGGGGAAGCCAGCTAAATATGAAAGACAATTCTGTAATTTCTATGCAGAGTGCTACAGAGTCCTGACCTCAACTCCATCGAACACCTTAGGGATGAACCGGAATGGAGATTGCGTGCCAGGTCTTCTCGTCCAACATGAGTGCCTGACCTCATAAATGCTCTACACAATGAATGAGCATGAATTCCCACAAAAACAGTCCAAAATCTTGTGGACAGCCTTCCAAGAAAAGTGCGAGCTGTTATAGCTGCAAAAGGAGGACCAACTCCAAATTGTAAAAGTATATGTATTAGGATACAATGTCATTGCAGATTTAGCCAAATACTTTTTTCTATATAGTGTATATTGTAAGATGGGCTTTTTTAGTTAATTTTAGATCATTTTGTTTTTGTTTTTTAGAAGGTTAGTGATGGGAAGTTTGAATCATTTTAGGGACTCGGTTCTTTGAATCTCGTTCACCGAAATGAACAAATCTTTTTTTGAGTCATTTCGTTCATTTCATTCTGTTATTCAGAAATAAAATAAAATGTTACATTTTCAATAAATAGACACCCAACGCATCCATACACACATTTTGGCTACAGTTGCTAAGGACATATTATGATAAGCAGGATGAGCAGCTCACCTCTCATATCTTCTGGTCCGAATCATTCGTTCTTTTGAATCTATTGCACTGCGTAGCCTCTATGGGAGTCATGTGACAAAAGAACAAATGACTCAGACTACAATACTCAAAGGTAATTACTCATTTCTGTTTCCTGTACATAACCTACGGATGTTTTGCGATGCTTTGCGCATATGCGCGCCCATCAGAAAATGAATGAATCACTCTCGTTCAAGTTCAAAGTTCACGTTAAAGACTCGTTCAAAAAAGACGAATCGTTCACTAGGGGTGGACATTTTGAAACCTGGGAACCAGGTTTAAACATACATTCCAGCATGCTGCTTAACTCTAGTCTGGATAACTGCTTCTTATGGGTTACTCTAAATGTAAACTAGTATATAACATTAGGCTAGTGATAGAGCTTCTTGGTTCAGTTTTTAAGGCTACATTGCTATTAATGTCATCATGTTCCAGAAAAAAATCATTTTCAAAAGCTGCGGCTGTGCTTATCCATAGTCCAAGCCCCAGTATACAGAAAAAAGATAACAGAGAATTTTGGGGCAATCTATGTAATATTTCACTGAACACTGAGCTGCAGAGATGTAACCTAGATGCATGTTAAGCTAAAATGAAATGACATGCTGTGCCTTATATAGAGGAACGGACACCGCGCTTCGATAAAACTTTTACTCGCCTGTGTCTTATTGCGAGCAACATTCGCTGTGCTTGTCCTTGAGGCAAAATATATGGGAGTGATTAGTGGGGAAGCAAAGGCAAGAACTGCCATCAGTTCTGGCCAGCTTCCGAGTAACACGTCTCACATTCTGGCTTCAAAGAGGTTGATTCTGTCACAGTCTCCCAAAGTTTGAACAGCATGCACACACACATAGAAGTTGGAGAATGAATAGCATTTGTGAAAGAAGTAAAAATAAAAATAAAAGAAGAAGAAGAAATCCACCGAGAGATTAGGGATGGGCCTGCTGTCTTTACGGGTGTGATGGTATTTTGATGAACCTCATATTTCTTGGATGCTGTACTTTTGTTGTGTCATTTGCATAAAATGAGAAATCTTAATCTAATCTTCATTAAATAGGAATGCGTTGGGATACTTTCAGAAGGATCTGGTTGATTTCTATTGTGATTTATTGCACACTCTACGCCATTTTATTTGTTCATGTTTTCAAATATATCAGTTGCAATCAGCTGTAATAGAGCAATCAAATCAAAACATTTCAACCTTTTCCTTTCCCCCCCTCCCTACCTCCTTTCCCTGTTACAGCTTAAACTTTGATGAACTTTCTGCTGAGTGCTGTGCCACGGTTCCCAATGCTGCGAGGCAAAGAGCAAAGTTACACACAGCATGGAGACCACATGCTGCAGCTGTGCACTCAAGTTTACTCAAAAACTCTGCTGACTTGTGGCCTAGCCCTTAGAGCCCTGACACAATGAGTGTTCTCGGCCAACTTTGATTCATGCTGCTGCAAGCGGCTTGGGCCATCAGAATGTTCAGAGGTAGCTGGTTGTGCTGACAGCCCCTCCTCAAGGCATTTGCTGAAGGGGAGAACAAAAAAAAAAAAAACTGTTTTTCAAAAAAAAAAAAAAAAAAACACTAGATGCCCATGAGAGTGTATCCAGTGTACAGCTGGATTTTTTTCGCTTATGGCCAAAAACATCATTTGGCCTGAGGCATGGTTAAAGGTGCAAGTTCAATGAGATTGCTATATTGTCTAGTTCCTCATGGACAACATTACTATATCCAAAAAAGTTGCTACTAAAATGAATAAAATATTAAATTAAATCAAGGCATGTTTTATGTTTAAAACATCCTGTGCTAAGTAACACACTATATGCCCTAGTACACATCCATATGTGCCTTTTTAACATCCCATTCAAGATTTAGTCATCCATTCAGTCAGTTTCTACTAGATTTTTGGTGTGTGACTGTAGGAATGTGTCCCCGTTCAGCTACAATGATTACAGCAGTGATGTCAGTGTTCTTGTTCATTCAAAATGTGTGCAGTGAGTTTGAGGCCAGACCTCTGGGCAGGCCACTTAAGTCCTTCCACTCCAGCCTTGACAAACCATGTCATCATGGTGGTCAACATTGTCATACCGGGACAAGTTTGCGGCTCTTAATTTTAATGAAGTGAAACCTTAACGCTACAGCATATAAAGCCACTCTGTCCAATTGTGTGCTTCCAATATTGTGGTTACAGTTTGAAGAAGAACTACATATAGATGTGTTAGTCAGGTATTGATATATTTGGTGTTGTCTTATAGTGTCAATCGCAAGATTTTTTAAAATGTTTAATGTATTATTCAGAGTTAAGGGTTAAAGACCTTTAAATTCAGCAATGGCAGGTTGGCAGTGCTGGGATTTCAACTTATGAACTTTCATTCAATTATTTAAAAAAAAAGATTTTTGTAAGTCAAGTATTACAAGTTTATAATTATGTTGTGCTCATTCTGAATAACAAATATGGCAGGCAGAAAAGCTGCGCTCCCTGTTAGCCAGCTCATTCATCAACTTATTTTTTTATTGTTATTGAAAAGGTCATGCATGCAAAAATTATGAAGTGTTTGACCGTGTATACTGAATATACAGTCTAGGTGAAAAAGAAATCAGCCTCAAGCTCATAGAAGGGGTTTACTGTAATGTCACTCTCTGTGTATATATTTGAAATAAGCCCTGAAATGGTCATGGCCTAGAACTAAAGCTCTTTTTTTTTTTTTAATCTTGCTGAGTTTGTTTAGGAGTCACTGTGGCTTAGTGGTTAGCACTGTCACCTCGCACCTTCACAGTCGCCCAGGTTCGAATCCAACCTGGAGTCTGCATGGAGTTTGCATGTTCTCCCCACATATTGGGCTTTCCCAAATTGCCTGTAGTGTGTGTGTATGTGTATGTGTGTGCTGCGATGGATTGTCTCCTGGGATAGGCTTCAGACTACCCACGACCCTGTATACAGAATAAAGCGATATAGACAATGAATGGAGGGGGGGGGGGGTGATTATTTACATTAAACTACATACCACTAGGTTTTTTTTTTTTTATGGTTCCATGATAGTAAAAAATGTTACTAGCCACAAAATACTATTATTTTTACTTTGAGAAAAAAGCAGGGCACAGACCTGTTTGTACATACGTATGAAGATTACCTATGCTGACATGTATCTGCACATTGCCAATGAACGATAACAGCAAAATTGTCTTGCAGTAAAAACAAAACAAAAAAAAAAGCACAAATGGGAAAAGTTGTGGCAAAGAGATAAAGACAACAGAATTATAAATTCCACTGCTATCCCTTTTATTCATTAAAGTTATAATTCTAATTGAATCACAAGGGTAATATACCTGGTATCCCATAATCCCGAATAAATTGTCTGCAAGCTGTCATTTATCAGACAACACAGTTACTGAGTAAGTGAAGATGGACTTGGAGGAGCTGCTGGATTCTTCACTGGTGCCAGAAATACAGTAAGTGATGAGGAGGTTTCTAAGCCCTCGGGCCATCTAATAAAGGCTGAAATATTAATCCCAAATGAGAAAGTATTAATACAAAGGTTGTTCATAAAACGGTCCCAGAACATTAATTACAAATTTTTATATTACTACAAATGAATACAAAATCATTTAACGTTGTATTAATTTACAAAACAGCATGTATTTAAGTATTTTGTTTTATACCTGTTGTGCATAATCAGCATTCTAACAACATTGTTGATACAGAAGATTTTTTTTTATTGCAAGGATTTATTTATTTATTTTTCTGGAACATTACAGTCAAATGTTATGTGACCCTGGTACAAACTTAATAAAAATTATGATCCCATTCCCACTAAGCAAGGTGTTATCTCGTACAGTCCCATACAGTATGCTGTATATAATATATTCTTATATTCTTATGGGTGGAACTTAGAGTTGGGTTCTGGCAGAATTCACTGATGCCAGACGTGAGATCTTCTCTAACAGACAGGGGGCAAGCATATGCCCTGGGGCAGTCCTGGAAAAACCTGGACCATTTTTGCTACAGTGGCTTAGCTCAGATGCAAACCTGGCCCTGGTCCTGGTTCTTTACACTATTGAGACTTTATTTAATATGCTTAAATTGGAACTGCGTTTTCTTTCATGAATATTGCATCAGTCTTTTGAAAGCAGGATTTTTTCTGTCCTGCTGTCCACATGTATATTGATGGTGAGCCGACAGAAACTGGATTGCCTTCACTTGGAGGCAAATCAGAGTGGTTCCAGATTTACAGGAAAAATGTAACAGATAAATTGTCACTAAAGCCAAAAAGCTGTATGAGAAGACTGAATTGTAACTAAAGTCAGGCTGATCTCATATTTCTGATAAAAAAGGCTAAATTCCATTTTTTAATCAATTCCTGACCGATTGAAACGAAACGGAAATGGTTTTGGGCATAAATACAATGTGCAAACACGAAAAAACAAAAAACACACATTGAGGTGTCCTTTCGATTCCACACAAAAGAGCCCACAAACAAAGAGCACCGAGATTGCATGATTGAAATTATAATGCTAATGATGACATTCTGGAATTGGAAAGTCAAGCCAGTTTTTTGCTTCTGTGCACCCATATCAAGTTTGCCTCTGCTTCACAGCCAGGTGGACTGAGAACGAAGGTTCCTACAGCACCAACCAGGCAGGAGAACAGGGAGAAAGAGAAAAGGATGAAGGCTGAAATGCATTTTTTTCATCATGCCTAAATCTTTGTTCCAGCATTTGATAATTTACTCCTGATTATACAGTGGGAACTGCACAGGGACATCAGTGCATTTGTCTGAAGCACTGAAGCATTTTACTTTCTCTCTCTCTCTCTCTCTCTCTCTCTCTGTCTCTCTCTCTCTCTCTGCACAGCCCTCGCTGTGTTTTTGGCAGTTACAACTGACCATCATGTGCCATGGTGCCAATTTTTGTGAAAACTGGCACATATGGCAGCTGAAGTGCCATATGCCATAACAGAATATTTTTGGCTGTTTCCACCATTTGTATAATCGCTGGATCCGGTATAAAAGTGGTTTATTATTAATTTATTCCTTTTCCCCAGTTTGTTGCCCTCCAGTTGAAGCATTTGATGTGACTATGTCTGAGAGAGTTAATTTAAGGTGCATTGTGTGAGAATCAGCACTCAGTGACCTAGGGTGGTGAAAGGGGGACTTTGTGTGATGTGAGAATATTAGGTAAAGAAAGCAGGAGAGAGAGAGAGAGAGAGAGAGAGAGAGAGAGAGAGGCCTCTTTACCCTCCTCTTAAGAGACACATGCTACACTTGGAACTTCTTCACTGCTGTCAGGGCCTCAGACTCCTTCCCTTTCCTCTTCTGCCCTCCATTGGAAAAACTATGGAAGGCCTTCACTGGAGCTGACATTTCTCTAATCTGCTGTCTTATTCCACTTTTAATGCATGATTCATGAAAGCCTCCCTATGTCTCATTAAACCCGTTGTTAATTCTTCATGCCATCACTATAAATATATAACTTTCACATTGGTTTAGTGTACATACATGACAGAGTGCAACAGCCTTTTAATGTAACAGAAATCACAGTGCATGTGCATCAAGTTCAAGATTCATTCATTTATTTTAAGTGACTGCTTTATCCCGGGCAGAGCTGGAGTAGATTCAGAGCATATCTGAGGAACATAGGGAGTGAGTTAGGAATACACACTTCAGTCCATCTCAGGACACCATACACACATTCGCACAAAGAGGTGATATTACATAGCCAATACATGTAGCTACTTGCATGGTTTTTGGAGGAAACCAGAGAACCCAGAGGAAACTCACATAGACATGGAAAGAACTTCCACACAGACAGCAACCCGAACTCAGAATTGAAGCACGGACAATGGAGCTCTGAGGGTTATTACCAGGCCGAGCTGTTCCATAAAAATAGATAATTATATAATAGTTACATTAAATCATTCAAGGTGGGGTGTATAAAAATAAGTTAACTAACATATGTTTAATCAAATTGATAAACAGAAAAGGGGATAAAATATTGTCCTCCAAAATTTCCTCCAAATCAAATAAATTAATACATTGTATAAAGTATTTACCAATTTCCTCCTGTGAATCCCAATTAATATTTAATTACTGTACATGATTATTTATTAAATGTACATCACTTTTTTCTTTTTCTTTTTTTTTTTTTTGCAAAATGCTCAGAACTAAAAACATTTGGTTGACAAATTTATGCGAGAAATAAGACATGCCTTATGTTAAACACACACTAACTGCTATTAAAAAAGCATAGAAATAATCTATGATTAAACACTTTCAATAAAACATACTTCAATCAAGCACAAAATACAGCAAAGTGTGTTTATATGATATAGTTTAATGAAACTGTGGAAAAATCTACACATTAAAGTTTAAACCATTACAGTCATAAATATGGTGAATTTTGTAAGTAAGTATATATATATGTGTGTGTATACAGTACATATCTGTACACATTCTGGCAGTTAAATGTCTAGAGTAGATCTTAGACAGGATGTTAGACAGGCAAGCAATGCGTTATAACAGAGTACATATGAAAGCATATTTGAAATTAATTTGCAATACATTAGAACATTTGTAACAAAGTTAATGGTTAATATTTAATTGATTAGGTATTAATGTCCAAAACAGAAACGGGAAAATCTGAATAATAATAATAATTATAATAATAATTATAATAATTATTATAATAATTATTATAATAATAATAGAAGAGGAAGAAGAAGAAGAAGAAGAAGAATTTATATTATAATGCTTTATAATATAATAATGCTTTATTCTGCGTCTCAGTGAATGCAGGAAACACTCTGTCAGGCAAAGGAATACATTACTGTGGATGGTATTCCAGTTCATCTCAAACCACCAAAAATACATATATTCCTGCTTTCATTTAAACCTAAGGACAATTTAGAGTTATTAACATTCTGATCAGTGAGAGGAAACCAGAGAACCAAGAGAGACCTTAGATGGATATAAAACTTTGCAAACACACACACACACACACACACACACACACACACACACACACACACACACACACACACACACACACACAC
>JAQQZT010000014.1:15098630-15109735 GCA_030068275.1 Clarias platycephalus
GTGTGTGTGTGTGTGTGTGTGTGTGTGTGTGTGTGTGTGTGTGGGTGTGTGTGTGTGTGTGTGTGTGTGTGTGTGTGCCCTGTGATGGACTGGCACTCCATTCAGGGTGTACCCCACCTCGTGGCTTAAGTCTCCTGAGGTTTTGGCTCTAGGCCCCCTGCGACAGTACTGTATATACAAGATAGAGTGGTATAGATGATAAGTGATTGAGTATTATCAGTAGTATTAACAGGAGCAGTATTGACGTGTAGTAGTGTTGTTATTGTTTTTTTTTTTTTTGTATTTTTGGTTTTATGGTCACTAAATCTTTATTTTATTTTTTTTGTAGAATTGGATGCAAACAAGTTTGGTTTATTTCACTTCATGTAATTTCACTTGATTTCTATGCCTTTGACTTAAATGAATAATCCCTTGAACTTTTTTTTATCTGTCTAGATGTAACATAGAAGCCAAAAGAAAAAAATTTATTCTGCTGATGGGATGATGCATGTACAAATAGAAGGTCCATTTGGAAGTTGCTTTAGTCTAGCAACATGTAAGTGCTGTTACTTTGCATGAGTGTATTCTAACTGGCTATAGGATAATAACTCTCCTAAACATTATAATGGAGCATCCATCCTCATGAAGATCAGACGAGGGTTTTAACACTGTCCAGACACCATTGTGTGTGACAGCGCCTTCAAACTCATCTCTGCCTATTTGCTTTGTTGGTGTGCAGATAATGATCAGCCATGCCAAAGTAAGACAAACGGATTTTTGCGGGGACGGCGAAAGTCCATTATAAAGCCTCTGAGGCAGCTAAAAGCCAGGAGCATTGATGAATCAGTCAGGCCAGTGGTTGTTTATACACATCTGGCGGATTACCTCACTCAAGTCACTGGAGGATCTAACAGGAACAAATGACGATTACAATTTAGGAAGTAAACAGTCTCACACTGTTAACATTAAAATCATCAATCAAGAGTTCTACAACATGTGAAACATAAAGGCACCAGCTTCTTAGTCATTCTGTGACTAAAACTGGAATGTTTTCATGACATATTATTTTTAAACTGTTGTACATTCTGGTTATATTCTGAAGGTTTAAACTACAAGAAAGTTCAACCAACAAAGAAAGCAAGAAAGTTAAACAATAAAGTGGCATCAAATGCATTAAAGGGTAAAATATGTGATTTTAGAACAGTTAAAACCCAAAAACATTTTAATAGACACGTCCATTTTACATTATTATAAATAGATGTTCCTTTTAAGAAAACATTAACTTGTTTTTTTACATTATGTACAGTACAATACAGTATTATGTATACATATGTACAGTATACATATCACCAATGCACAAAGTCAGTGTGTGAACATGACATTCCATAAATTCAGAGTTAGCCTATATAGCATTTTCATTTGTTTCTTTTAGTGATGCTTTAAGCCTGGGTAATGTTTTGCTTTCTGTTGCTTCAGTAATCTTCAGCTGTGCCTGATGTAGCCTTAGATTCCTGCCCTTGTCTAACAGAAGTGAAACCTGATGTGATCCTCTGTTGTTAAAACGTGTCTGTCTCAAGGCTTATGATACAGTATTGTGCTTTCAGATGTGCTTTTCTGCTCATCACAGTTGTGTAGAGTGGATATTTGAATTAGTGTAGACTCCTGGTCAGCTTAAACCAGCTTGACCATTCTCCTCTGAGCTCACATCAACAAGGCATTTCCACCTACTGTACTTACTGGATGTTTTTTGTTTTTTTCCCCAACCATTCTGTTTTAGAGACTGTTGATAGAAATCCAAGTCTTTTCTTATATACTTCTTATATACTCAAACCAGCTTGGCACTTGGCAATCATGGCACTGAGATCAAATTATTTTTACATTCTGATGACTGAAATGAACATTATATAAATTATGAATGTGTATGTGCATGCTTTTACGCATTGCACATCTAGATAATTAGGTGATGTGTGGTGATAGTTGTGAATACAGTATAAAGTATATATAAAATTTACTTTGTTAATAGCATGTTTGATGTATTAATGCAGAATCTTTTGAATTTTTATGATTTTCAGTATAATTAAAAAATGCATACCATATATAAAAGTCTTTTGTAAGACTGCAAAATGCGGTACCAAAGAATATTAAGCAACATATGCAAATGACAGGTAATAATGAATAATTATCAAGCAACCCTTGAAATCTTTAGTGTTCACAACCTGCTGTCCAAAGCACTTGGCCTCCCATAGCTCTGGCTGCATGGGGTAGGATCATTATGGCTCACGAGCACTGCAGGTTCTTTGTCATGTGATTCTACAAATCTGGGATGACCAATGTTTGATTTCCGTAGATAAATGTAATGCATTTATATACTTTTATATTGACTGGTTAATAATGATATATACAGGCAAGTATATGGGCATTGAAACTTCGCTCCTGATCTGTGGCAAAGGGGTTTGCATGTTCCCTTTATGCTTTATAGGTTCCCTTTACAAAATCTGGTTGTATGCATGTGTTGTATCCTGAATTTGGTTACCTGATTGCCCATAGTATATGATTAGGTGTGTGAGAGGTTGTGAAGTTCATGCAATGGTTTGGCACATTATGCACTTTATATTCAGGTCTTTGTGACCCAACACTGGATAATTAGTATGGAAAATTAATGAATTCCTGAATGCATGAATGCATGCATGAATGAATGAATACAGTATGGAGGGAGGGCAAATGAGGTAGGCTAATGTAATTATTACACTTTTTTTTTTATTACAACCTTCCAACAAACCAAGGTTTACATAGCGCTAGTCGAGGTGCCAAGTTTTTAAAATAGCTTCTAGTGAGAATGTTGCAGCAATCATATACAAATACAATTTGGAGTTACTGTAAGAGCATGGTAATCAGAATTCATAGTCCATACATTGTATGTCGTTTAAAGTTTTATTCTTCATTCAGACTGTAGGTGACATTTTGAGGAAAACTGAATAGCTCTGTATAGTATAATTTTTTTTATTCATATGGGACAGTGCTGAATAATAAGACTAGAATAAGACTGGCCATGCAAATCTCAGAATCTGAGGCTTCCTCAACAAAATAAGGATGCAGCAGTGTACTGTATGCAAAGTAATAATATGAAAGTTGGATGGGATTATGGATGAGCTGAAACAGGTTATGGGTAACATGGTGTGCATTGGGTACGTTGCTGATGCAAAGCTCCAGGGTTTCTGATTTGATCCTGAATTTGGGTTTATATACAAAATATTGTATATTTCCATATTCACATGGGTTTCATCCTCTGATCTAAAAAAAAAAAAAAAAAAAAACATGTCTGTAAATGGATTGTGTACTTGCTTTTAATTGCTTATGTAGCACTTATGTATTATTATTATTATTATTATTATTATTATTATTATTATTATGTAACACCACAAATGTAAAGTGCTTTATAAATAAAATGCATTATTATTATTATTATTATTATTATTATTATTATTAAATCACCTCTAGGATGATTCATGAATGAGTGTTTGCATGGTGCTCTGCAGTTGACTGTGTCCCATTGGGGAGTTATTTACAGGACAGATTCTGTATCCACTTTAACCTTGTCCAGGAAAAAAAAGGTCAATCAACCTATAAAACAGGGTGAAGTTTCTTGACCACGCATAGGACCACTGAGGGAACCAGACCAGAAATTTTTAAGTGTAATATGAAGGTTTGTGGAAGGAAAATGCATTAAAAAACAAGTGTCACCTTAGCAAATAGATGCACATCTAGTTGTGTTCACATTGTGTTCCTTGTGTGTTATGGGGCATAGGAGAGCCAGGCGCGCATCGTGTCTAATTTCGACTTTCTCATGCGCTCTTTATGATCTAAAGCTAAGACGCAGAGAAAGTGGGTGTCGTAAGATTTGGGTTCACACGTGCACCCCGTGCGTGGTGTAAACAAGCGCGTAAACACGTGCGTAAAGGGGTAGTTTTGGGGATGGACGGGGGTTTGACCGACGTTCAACACACAGACAGAAAGAGAGAGAGAGAGGGAGAAAAGAGAGAGAGAGAGAAAAGAGAGAGAGAGAGAGAGAGAGAGCGTCCTTCAGGACCTAAGCACGCGTAGCCCAGTGAGATCATTGGTGATATAAATATCTTGTGCCCACGGATCTACAGTGTTCGAGCTCCTGGCTATCAGCCACCTGAACTCTGTGGCAAAATGTAGGACATGACTTAAGTGTTGCACAGCGGGAGAACCGAACAGAAAAGACGACAAGAGAGGTGTGTTGGGGAAAGAGAATGAATGTTGCGCACTTGCTCGCGCTTGTAGCTCAGCTGATTGGCACCGCGGCTGTTTGGTTGGAGGATCACCTGGTGGCCTCGGGTCGCCGCACTGGCACTCTGTACTGCAGGGTGGGCATCGGGTTCCACCTCCAGATTCACCCGAACGGCAGAGTGAACGGGAGCCACGAACCAAGTCACCTCGGTGAGTACTGTATACTGTACCTGAATTGTGGACTTGAGCGCGCGCGCGCGATCCAGATATTCTATACAGAATGCTTGAAATGCATGATGCTTTTTGCACAATGCAAGTTGCACATAAACTACACAAAGATGAGCTCTTAACTAAAAACAAATAATAATAATAATCATAATAACACGTTTTACTTCTACATTAGATAGAAACAGTAACACAAAGACAGGCTGCAGATGTCAGGGTCAGGGTAATGTGAGAACTGACCAGAAGTTAGTAGTGCAATGCCAAAACCAAACAAACAAACAAAAAAAAACCCTGCAAAATATATAAGAAGCATATTAATAAAGCATATAAATCACAAGTTAACTGCAGTGCAAAACCTGTGCAAAAAAACTTTGTGCAACTTTCTCATGCAAGTCATTGTGCAAAGAACAGCATGAGAGTGATGGTGTATACAAGCTGGAAGAAAACTCAGGTTTACATACAGTATATGTTTCATATGCGATAAATATTTTGAGGTTTTTAAACATGCTGAGGGAAAGAAGAGGGTGAGAGGAAAATGGTAGAAAACGTTCATCATCAGTAAGTAATTGCAATGCAAATTGGCTTTTTAACTAAGCCTTTAACAGAATTTCGTTCAAAACTTTCGTGCCTTAAAAGTGGCTGAGAACATGTCCCCAGTTTCCCTAGTACAAGTTACACCACTGGTTCAAAGCATAGCACCACTGCAATACAATTGACCAATTCACACTATTAGACTAAAACATTCATCTGTGATTGCGTTGTAGTTTGTTAATAGGCTGGAACTGTGTAAAAAAAATGTGGTTTAAGTACTAAACACCAAGAATTTAGAATACAGTAGTTTTCACGTTATTGGTTTTGGATGTGCATGTATTACATTAATTCTTCAGAAAAATGCGGGGGAAAAATACAAATACAAATACAGTTCATGTTACAGTTTTGTCATCAGCTAAAATAGTGTAATTTTAACTATTTTAACTGTTTTAGATTCAGTTGTGGTGGGATATTATCAGTACATACTATAGAAACATACTTTTAGAAAAAAATAGAAATCCTCTGCAGTTAATAATAAGAATTAGAACACTCTTATTTCCAGTATTTTACTGAGCCAGGTATGCAGTATAAGTTGAACAGGTTTACACAGTCAAAAGAAATGTTCTAGCACCACAACAAGTGCACATTTCTATTCATATTATTCCATAATAACGTTCAATTACAATTCTTAATTCTTTATGTTTCAATAATAATACATTTATTTGCTATTGGGAAATCACTATGAAACTGTGATCAGATGCGTTACATCTACTAAGCCCCTCCTTAGTGATTTGCACATGTGATTAACTTATTCAGCCATTTCAAAATTGTGCTGCTGTTCATGTGCTATTGCTTGTGTGTGTTAGTTTATTGGGAATTGCTTTACACGAACAGCTGCAATGACTCGCACGAGAATGTTACTTGGTCGAGAACCAGAATGTCGTGCCCTCGATTGCTGTTAATGGTTCTGTGTTCAGGGCACATGCCACTGTATTACAGTAAGACTTTTCAGAGGCTCTATCAAAAGTGAACTCAATCTGAAGGGGGGTAAAAAAAACATATAGTTTTGATTGTTTTGATGTTCAGAAGATTCTTAATTACAAAATAATGTGATTAAGAATCTTCTGAACCGGAACAGTCAGCTAAGATGATTTACTTTTATTATGAACAGATTTATTTTGCATATGGGATGTACATTAGAAGGGCTGCTGCCTTCTTCCGAAATAACAAGATAATCGATTTTTCATATGGGACTGCACCACTGCTTTGGTACAAATGCACATCTGTATATTCACTGGTTTAGAGTTATATTCAGTATCATGCTACTATATTGTAAGTCTCATCACTTGTCACTCATCACTCACATAAAATGTGTTTGTGACGGTGTGCAGGTCTGCTGGAACTGTTTTCCATATCACAAGGAGTTATAGGAATCCGAGGAGTTTTCAGCAACCGATTTCTAGCCATGAATAAGAGAGGATGGCTTCATGCTACTGTGAGTCAATACTTACATGTTACGCTTTCACATCTACTCACAGACACCAAGGTGGAGTTTTTTTATTTAATTTTATATTGTTTAGGGTGTAATCCCTTAACTATATGACTTTAACCCAGTTATTCACCTTATATCATTCCATAACATCATAATAATATAGATTATTGGGAAATTGTATGATCGAATAATAGTTACGAGAGTGTAGAATGTAACTCTTAAGTTTATTTTTCAAAACTTTTCCTTTCGCAAGTTTAAACAGAGCATCAGTACAATGTCTAATCTCTATCATTTAAAGCAAAGTGAGGAGATTAACTGCTCAATCTGTCCTTGTGGGTCACATAAATAGTATTTTGGCTGGCACTAAATAATTACCAAGCATCTAACTAATTATATCAGTAGTCACACTGAATTTAACGTTGGATTGCTGGTTCATTTATCTGGTCACGTACTTGCAAGCACCATTTCCATCATCCCTGCCCTTCTCACTGATTGACCGCCCTTGTTGTAAACTTGACATTCTACAATTACTGTATATGAATTCTTTCTTTTGTGGTTGAATTTTGAGAAACGTAATTACAGATCATGTAAATAGTGTTCATGTAGATTCCTAAAATTCATGGCTCACACATGAAACAAGCTGGATAAATAGCGATTTTCCCTCATATGCAAAATAAAATAAGGATCACCAGCCATCTCGTAGATGCAGTTTTCTCTCATCTCATCTCAAATCAGGGCAGTTGTCAGCATTATTAGTTGCTTCAAACCCCGAGAGCTTTACAAATGGTAACGATTCGCTCGGCTCACAGCCGTGCCACGTCAACTGCCGACAAGCATCAGTTTGAGCCTCAGTCCAGCTGATAAAAGACAGACCTCATTAGCATTCGTTAATAGGAAAGGCAGATTAGGAATGTGCCTGGGATGCCTGATAATCGGGAGTCGGAAACAAATCGATATGGTGAGCAAACAGCGATGCAGAAAGAGAGAAAGAGGGAGGGAAACATAAGAGGACTATCAAGATGGCATAGTCTGTGACATTGCAGAGATCTTATGCATAGATGAATAACTAGAACTTGATGTGCGTCATAATGCAAAAGGGAAAAAAAACTAAAGTTTTAAAATATGCGGTAATTTCTTATATATAAGAAATATATAATTATATAATTTAAATATAATTTCTTATAAATACTAATAATATGCGTAATATTTTCTTTCTTACACTAGAAAACCAGGAAATATATAGCAATCGAGTAGACTATAGTAGTACAGGTAGTATACAGTAGTTTTACACTATATGGATTGTTTAATCATTCTGCAATTAAAAAGTTAAATTTTTATCACATAACCATTCAGCTGTGTCATGTTTTTGATTAGTTTTTGGTTGTTGTTTATTCTCCTCTTATTGGCTTGAAACTGTATTACAGAACATAGAAACAAATAATTTCTCACATAATAACTCATATAACTACTAATAGTTTTGAATTTAATTCTTTGTCAATGTCTGATCTTTAATAATAATAAAAAACGTTTATTTCTGCTCAAATATTTCTCATTCTTTATATTAATCGTTTTAGCACTAGGATTTATGCAAAAACTAATCATTTGCACAACTTTGCTGTAATTATGAAACTTAGTTAGACTTCTGACAAGAGATGGAGAGAGAGCAGGTCAAGAGGGAATGCAAGATGGGGGAAAAAAAAAAAAAACTATACATAAATCTGAAGATGATCCTTTAAGCTGCTCCAGAAATCATCAGCAATTAGAGCAGCTGCAAAGACTCCATCAGTGTTGAATTAGGTTTGATTTTCCTCAGGCCAGCTACAGTTGCAGGGGTTTATTTAATAGTCCTGTCAGCTCAGCTCTTAAACCCCGGAGCACTGCTTTCCACATACACACCAGCTCGGCCAACACGGCTATCGGGTGACACAGTGTCTGATGTTGTTGCACTGTCTGTCATATTTAATATTTAGATGTTTTCACAGGGGCAATTTATTGCCGAGATAATAGCTGGGGAAGACAGATGTAGATCGTGCTGCATGACCTCTCTCCAAACCATTACGAACGTAATCTTTTCAAAGGTTAAAGGGTTACCTGGATTTATTAAGCAAACAATGGGCAAGAGGAGACAGGGAGTGTCCGAGGGAAGAACCTCTGTTCCAGCGTAGGGAGTATAACAAGCTACTTTCCAAAAAAAATAATAAAATGTAGGCATTTACTGAATTTTATACCAAAGCTCTGTTGAACTCCTAAACATGTACATTTATTTAAAATAGCACAGTCATTCCAGCTGTGTCATAAAACATAGGTTATTCCTTCATAAAGATTGTATTTTTTATATAAAAGAAAAAAGAAAAGAAAAAATTACAGACAGTTTCTATCTATCTATCTATCTATCTATCTACTGTATCTATCTATCTATCGTGGGTAATAAAGCAATATCACACAAAAGGGAGTGCTGGTGTGCTGTATATCAGCATGGCTGTGATGTGGCTATAGGCACTGGTTATGTATTTATTTTCCCCACATCAACACTGGCAGAGCTGATGACCAACATTTAGGGGTGAAAAAAAAAAGTGAGGCAAATGACCCATGGAACAGGTGGAAAGTCCTGAGAAACTTTAAAGATTTACTTTATATTTCTACTTACTCACTCACTTATTGTCTATACCACTTCATCCTGTGTACAGGGTTGCGAATGGGCCTGGAGCCTATACAAGGAGACTTAGGGCATGAGGTGGGTTACACCTTGGACAAGTGCCAATCCATCACAAGGCACACACACTTACCCACCATGCTCATTTTACACACTACGGGCAATTTCGGGAACGCCAATTAGCCTACTCTATATGTTTTAAGACTGTGGGAGGAAACCGGAGTACCCGGAGGAAACCCACCAAGCACGGAGAGAACATGCAAACTCCATGCACACAGACCCCGAGGTGGAAATCAAACCCAGACTCTGGAGGTTTGACGCCACAGTGATAACCATTAAGCCACTATGCTGTCCTATATTTCCACTTATTCCACTTTAATATATCAGCTAACTTCCCAAATAGAGTTAAACGGAAAGCTAGTGCAGGAGGCTGTACAATCCCTTGTTCCTCATCCAGTCTGATTACTTGGTCGGAACTAACTATATAATATGTTATGTTTTTTTAGAATCGCAAATGTTTTCCACCTATGGAAAGCCGTCAGGAAGGAGGACTTTGCAATTTATGGTTTTATTAATGTTATAAACAATCCAAAAAGTGCAAAGTCCTCTGTCCTGAAGACTTTGATAGTTTCTAAAAGTGGTTTAAAAAGACTTTGGTCTTATGGGAATTCCATAATGTTAATGTTAAATGTAACTATAAATGGTTAAAAATTATGACACATTATGTATTATTTTATATCTTACTTAAATGACATACGTACGACAAACTCTCAGGAAGATGCCGTAAAAATGGAGGTGAAGTGAACGTTTAGAGAATCTAACAAGAGCACAATATCCACAATGCATCAGTGTAGTAACTCTACACTAATGATGATCATGCTGAGAGATGGGAGACACCGTGGTACTGTGAGGGAACAAATGAACTGTAAATGCTACACATCCAGCTTAAAACATCTGCTGATTTGGATCCATTTTATTCAGGTTTTTTTCAGGGTTTTTAATTGATTTCTTGTTAACTCAAAATGTAGTAACACTTTACTTTAGGTTGAAGTTTATACGGTTTACATGACTTTCACAAGTGGTGTTTAAGACGAACTGGGACTTTTGATTGTGCAAAATAACAGAACTTGTTACAAGTTATGTGAGTAAAAACTACCTTTATTTCTCTATATAATTCCCCTGCTACAGTAATGCACTGATCCCAGCGTCTCACTAGTGCTTGATCAGACTGCCTGCATCATGTCTGAAATGCTGGCCTCTCTAGGAACTCTATTAATGGTCTCTACATTTGGAGATCACGTGGCGTGAGGTCTTGACTATAACAGTGGATGTGGCAATGACCCCAGCCGTGCTCCTGTAATGTGCAAGTGGCGCGATGGCCAGTATGAGCTCATGCATTGTTCTACTTTTTTGATGTAACGAGTAATCTAACGCGTTAGGTCCGCCATTTAAGTACTCAGTTATTTAGTTACTTTTTCAAATATGTAATCTGTTATTTAGAGAATTTATATAAGCCGTCAGCCAAACAGCAGTCATTCCCAATCCCTTAATGTGTGTGTAAAAGTCGTCCTACAAGCCTCGCCCCGATACCCCCCCTCTGTTATTCCCCTATCTCACCTATGCGGTTTCACTATACAAGGACCGCCGAGCGGAAAGATGAAAACCTAATCACAGCGCCAAAAGTCGCGGTGAATCATGATGAACCGTACTTACGGCCACCGGGCGCAACCACGTTGGTGAGAAAGGGGTATTAGTAGTTAACATATTATGGGCCAAACTTCACTGAGTGATGATGTTAGAATAATTATAAAGCATTATTGATAGAGATGTTCCGATACCATCTTTTCCCTCCCGATACCGATTCCGATACTTGGGCTCAGGGTATCGGCCGATACCCAGTACCGATCCGATACCTGGGTGTGTATCTGTATATACAGCTGTAGATACTACTAGCCCTGTGTAATGGGTTCAACC
>JAQQZT010000014.1:15126778-15149192 GCA_030068275.1 Clarias platycephalus
GAGAAACTGTAAACATTCCTTAGCACAGCAGCAAGAATTGAGGAATTAGTGCAAAAAAAGTAGTCCAGTAATGTTGGTTTTTTTTTTTTTTTTTTTTTTTGCAAAAGAGATAAACAGTGAAGCATTTACAGGTTGGTGTGTATGATAGTATGGTGGTGTAGGTCAGTGTGTCTGCGCTTGTGTTGATTAGTCAGTCCAGACTCGATAAACACATAAATACTCCAATATAATATAAGATATTTAAACAAAGCAACAATTCTGCAACAGAATCAATAAACACATAAATACTCCAATATAATATAAGATATTTAATGTGTTTCAGCATGGAGTTTTCATTTATGATAGCTAGTCTATATCCATCCATCCATCCATTTAGGAACCTTTGTAGTCCAACTAGGGACTGTGGAAAGCAGTGGCGATTACCATTGTATTTATTCCCATTTTATGACTGTGGTGGGACCAAGGCGGTCAGAGATTTAAATTAAACCAACTATTTATTTCATTAATCATTTACCAACTCTGGTGGAAATTAATAAATGGAAAAAAATGAATAAATAAACATTTTGAGCGGGTTAACCTTTTTTATACTTTGTGTTTTAACAAACGTCTTATATACTGTATTTAAGAAATCACGGGGGTGAAAACTTTTGCATCATGAAAATGCTTTAATCAATTCCTCCTTTTAAATGTAACGTGTTGCTCTCGTGCTTAAAGCACCCAACCCGGTCACGTGAAGCCGTTGCTATGGGAATCACTCATCCCATCGTAAACAACATGGAGAAGCGCAGCGCTAGGACGGGTCTGGACGGAACTGTTACAGAGTTTCTTACTTACGATGAGTATTTAGACTCTAAGATAACGTCATTAGACCTTTATTATCTCGAGGTAAATTTAAAACACTTCCGTTTCCGTTCCGCATATTTTTATTCCTTTTTCCAACAAGTTTAATCAATGTTCGTTTAAAAGCAAACGTTCTTTCTCGCTTTCTCCTAACGTTACACGTTGTATCTAGGGTCCGTTTTGGCGTCCTTGTTAGCCAAGCTAGCAGAACGGGTGACTACAGTGCTACATGTTGGATTAGGACTTTGTCCTTAACTGTACTGTAGTTATAGTTGTCTTGAATGTAATGGAGCTGCGCTGGTTATTAATTGAGCAGCAATTAGACTGTCGTGACACTAGATGGCGCCACTAAAGTGTTATAATTTTGGAACGTGCATGAAAGGAAGTGCGGAAATGTGGCATATGACCATATATGGTGTCCAATATATGATGTTTAATAGTGTGTGGGTTTCACTTATACTGTATAATTATTTATTGTGAGACTTATACGATGCGAAATTCACTTATGTATAATGTATTGTATATAGATATAGTGTGTGTTTTGGTGATTATGTATAATATAAAAGTATAGGGGCTTAGTGATTAGCATTGTCAGGCCTTGCACCTCCACAGTCCGGGTTCGAATCCCCACCTTGGGTCTATTCTCCCCGTGCTTGGTGGGTTTCCTCCGGTTGCCTCCCACAGTCCAAAAATATGCAGATTAGGCTAATTGGCGTTTCCAAATTGTATATAGAGTGTGAATGGGTGTGTGAGTTTGTGTGTGTATGCCCTGCGCTGGATTGGCACCCCGTCTACAATGTACTCCGCCTCATGCCCCAAGTCTCCTGGGATAGGCTCCAGGTCCCACACGAATCTGTATACAGGATAAAGCGGAATAGACAATGAAAGAGAGCGAGAGATAAAAATAGAGACAGGATCTAAACAATGTCTTCCTTGTTTACACTTTTGTTGTGTCGTATTTTACTACACACACTGAATATAAATTCAAACGTTAGCTCATCGGCTCGGGGTCAATTCATTTATTGTACTCAAATGTTACTAATATAAATATGATAAAATCTTACTAAAGTAAGTATAATATAATAAAAAAGAATAAGTAATATTTGCAAACCATAACACATTTTTATTGCAATCTGAGTAGATAGATAGATAGATAGATAGATAGATAGATAGATAAACCCTATTTGAACCCAAACTTCAAAATGTGTTTAGATTGCTTAGATCCATCAGTTAATCCTGCCTTTAATTCTACAGAAAACTGAGAGTATGTTTATTCCTGTTACTTTGTACTGTACATTTGAAGTTAAGTAGAAGTTTAAATGTAAGTTGTTAATTTGAATTTAAGTAGAGGATTTGGATTTTAATTTACTTATGTCTGGGATTTCAAAATAGCACAACAAAAGAAATCCTTTAGTGTGTATGATGTTTTCTCTCAAAAGGAAAAAAAGAACCAAGTATCTATGGTGACTGATCCTGTGAGTAATATTTTTAATATTTATTTTCTTCAGACTGACAAATCCTTCATGGCAGATAATTGTCATAAATCCCAGATCAAGCAGAGATTGTTTTAATTGCTGATTGTTAAGTCCTGTTAAAGTCTTACTGTATGTGACGGATCATGGGATAATAACAAATCTTAGACCAACAAATCCTCTTATAATTTTAATCTAACTCTTGAAACTAATTCACCTTAAACAGAAGCATTTATAATCTTTTATAATAATAATGTAATATTTAAAATAATAATAATAATAATAATAATAATAAAATAAATAAATAAATAAATAAATAAAAAGTCTTTGCTTGTCATATGCACATTACAGCACAGTGACATATTTTTCATATATACCAGCTCGTCATGAAGTTGAGGTGAAAGCATAGGTTCAGCTATGATATGGCCCTCATGAATCAATAGGGTGAGGGGTCTTGCTCAGGTCAAGGGCCCAATAATGACAATATGGCAACCGCTGACCTTCTGATCAATAACCCAGAGCCTTACTCATTGAGCCACCACTGCCCTAAAACTGCTTTCTATTACACATAGGAGGTAGTGTTCTTCATGTTTGGTCCAGTGGTATCACTCCTTGACATAAGCTTACTGCCTCACTGCAGTCATAATCGAACCTTTTTGCATTTGTGATATCAGGTAACAACATAGTATTTTCCCTTACACTGTCATCATATCTGTTTCATCCAGAATGAATCAGCAATGACAGTCAACCATAGCACGTATTAGTATTTTGCATCTTTTTAAACAACTTGTGTGGCAGGTACTCCTGCCTGGTATTAATCCTGGGAATGTTCTGCCTGGGCCCCCCAAGGACCCAAGTCAAATTTCCAAAAAACATTTTTCCATCTGACTGCTTGCTTACTTGGGATTTGTTAATGTGGTGCTCAGGAGATGAGGTTTATAAATAATTCAAACATTAGGTGAAGGAATTGTCCGCAATAGTGAACTCATTATGTGTTTTGTTAACTATGATTACCCCAAGGGGACGGTTTCAGACACATGTTAGGGATCATTTTTCATTGGCCAGGGCTCATTTGAGTTTGCAGGAATGTGTGTGTCCCAAACTATATGGTTTATTAGCAGTGACTTTACTGCTGTCATTCCAAGTCTCTGAACTGATGTTAAATTAGCCTTTATCAGATTAGTTAGCTTTTGGTAAGTACAGTCTAAAGCTTTTTCCCACAATACTGTTAAATTCTAGGTCTGAAGGTGTTCTGTAATTTTTCAATAATAACTGATCAGACAGTACGTCAGAGTTCATACTTGTCCTAATATATTATTGTTTCTATAGTAACAAATAATACCGGGGATTGTGCGGCAGATGTTCCCAATCTATGGCTAACAATACACTGATTAAAAACGTTTCGCTTTTTAACAAAGAAACACATTGTTTACATGGTGAAGCTTTCTTTGAGCAGAAATTCAGGTAACAGTTACGGAAGTGGTCTTCATCATCAGCACGTTGTAACAATCAGTAAGTTCTCTAACATCTTTCTCTCTTGATTTTCTCTTAAACCACATCTCACAGGTCTGAGAGGCAGTGGTGTTATTTGCTGAACTGAAAAGCTCGTGGGTTATTTTTCAAGAGCCAGAAAGCTCTTCATCTTAGCAAAGTTTCATTATAGGTTAAATGTACGCTCACCTTCAAGGGTATAAAATCAAACCTTTTGTAAATGACAAACCTTTTAAAATGAGTCTGCTGCTTGTCACCATATTCTCTAATTACAAGTAAGGGTAAATATTTGACTCCAGCTCATGATAAATCAGAGCCCAAATTTGCAACGTAGGAGAAATGGACCATGCCACCTTCTTTTCCATTAAACACACGGACTCCTACATAGCACTCATTAGTTTATAGTTTCTTCAGATTTTTAAGTGATCACAGGAGACTTTATGGAGAGAAGTCTTGTGCCACCCCGAAATGCTTGAAACAATTTAGCTGTCTTTAGATTCAAATTAACAGTTTCCACTGTTTCCCCACATCGCTGCTGTTTCCTAACCAGTCAGGCTTTGCCAACTCATTTCCCCATGGCCACATAAAAGCAGCCCTTTTGTTTGAAGGCCCAAGGAATCTTCCTCAGTCATGTGGCTATTGCACGATGGTCCATGCTGTGTCGACTCACTGACATGTGGCAGAAATCCTTGATCCAGAAAGCCATTGTGCATCTTAAGGGTGGCATTTTAGCACCAAACTACAAGTTTGTACTGCGCTGAGTTCGACTTAATGTGGACAGTCCCGATCACTGTTATTCACTGTTATAAGTTATAAGCAACCTCTTATGGTCTGTGCAAAACTTACCAGATCTGATTATTGCTCTTTCAGGATGAGAAGTTGGCTCGCCAGGTGGTGGAGCTGGGCCTCAGGGGTACTGGCGAGGTCTGGAAGAGAGAGGAATTCGAGAGCAGGAAAGCAGCTGCTCAGGCCTTCAGGCTCTCCAAAAGGAGCGAGCAGAAGTAAGTTAATGTGTGTTGACTGCAGTAAGAGATGATCTTCACACCATTGTGTGACCTTGAGAGAGAACATTTGCCAATGTGTTTTCCAGTAAGTCTACAAGTAACATGTATATTCTACATTTCAAGGACAATGGGCTGTGTAACAGCATAATGTCAGCAAAGCGTGTACTGTACGTTAGGCCCGTTTTAGTTGTAATTATGGATATTTAAAGTCAAACTAAACTGAAGGTGTGGTAAAGAGCCTGTTCAATGCTAGTAGAAAAGCGGAAAAACAGAACAAAAAATAAATGCATTCTGCAGTCCTGTTTGGTTCATTTCGGGTCATGGCAGAACATTTTTTCTGTCAGTTGGAATGAAATGACGAATTAAAAGATGGTTTATATCAGTTGTGTCGTACTACAGTATATGAAGGCGTCCGGCCAAAAAAATGTCACCGGATGAGTTTCGTGTGATATTCTAGGAGTACGTTGCCTGGATTGGGATAAGAGTAAAAGCAGTGCTTTCTGTGTGTTTGTGGGAGTTTTGGGATGCCGTAAACTTGGACTCGCACTCGGCGATGATTGCATAGTTGGTGTGGTCGGTCTTCAGGAAACATTTTTGGAGCACTATATTTGTGTTTTCTCTGGCTGCTTGCGGCCAGCTCCCCTGCCTAAACCACCTGTAGACGTGTCTCTTTGGCATTCGACCCTACTAAAACATGGTTAGACATTCTTGGTTTCAGCTTAAGTAAAGTAATATATCAAAATCAAAATGCTGATTGAAAAAATAAAAGTTTCTGAAAATAAAGTCTAAAGCAAAAGAAAAGCAACCAGAGAGCTTCGTTATAGTCTAGGCTTATCTGTGGTCTAAGTGATGATCTTGATCTTAGGTTTTGAGCAATTGAACTCTGGAGACATCCTAAATCCTATAAGCTAACTGTTCCTACAGCGGCTTTGTCTTTAGCCCAATATAATCATACTTTAGGTTTGCATCAAAAGCATGACAGTTCATGATAACCAGTTATGATCTTTGACTATTAGAAATCTTTTATCTATGTCCTGAAACCATATTGTTATACAGGTACGGCTAATAGAGAATGTGGACATCATTAAGAATGTGGACATCGACTGGCCTGTGCACCCTTACAAAAGATGGTGCAGTAGCCTAAGTGTGTACTGACTCTGTATTTGTGCAAGCACTGATAGTTCCAAACGTGCTAAATGGGACAGAATGATGATTTACAGCTCTTCTGTGACATTTGTACGAACATCATGTTCAACAAAATATGTTGTGTAACACACAGGCTTAATATCACCTGACACAGTGAACAGTGTATCGTACTTTTTGCCAGGCACAGCAGAATTAAGCTGTGCATAAGCAGATTTTATGAGTCAGCTACTAACAGGACGTTTTCATCACTTTCGGCTTTTCCAAGAGCCGCCGCTTTAACAAGTAGTGTTTCTCCCATCGTTTGTGTAAGATTTGCTCGTCTCTATAACTCCCCTCATTCTTTCCCTTCCCCTTTTTCTCTTTCTTTTCTGCAAGCCCTCACATTCTCAGAAAGCTTTAGTGCCTGCAGGTGTATAAATAGAGCTGTTTTCAATTAGGATAAGCTTTGCCCATAGCGTGCATCTGATCAATGAATGCCCTTGCACCTGTGGTAATAAAATACTAAGGGAAGAGGGAGATTGTGCAGTGAATGCTAATCAGATGTTGCCCTTTTGTTACCCTGCTAAAGGCTAGTATATAACATGCTCCATTTGACAGCTTTCCGTGGAGGTATCTTGCCAGCAAAGTGTGAGACGAACAAACGAAGGGATTTTGCTTTGAGAGGACTTGTGTGAAACTCAAACCTCTGCCCAATGAAGAAAACATGAATGAAAGAGATGCCTGAATGAATGATGGCTGTTTGGGTGAATAGAGTTTCTGCATTTAGTTATGACTGCATTGAATCAAGGACAACAGTAAACTCAAGCTTTTCCTTTGTGTGATTAAACGGAGGCTCAGGACTGTTTGAATGGCCCTTGCCAGGTCTGTCTTTTTTCTCTCATTGCCCCTCTCTCTCTCTCTCTTTCTGTGATTTTCAGTGACAAATACAAATGAACCAAATAAATAAAAATGTATTTTGACGAACCAGATTCGAAAGTGTTAGAATTGGAACCTGTCTCTATTTGTCTCTAATAGCACACAGTCAAAAACACACTGCACCTATAATAATTGTCATACTGTTTAGATTAACACACAGTATCTAGACTAGAATATCAACTCAGAGCTCACTCTTCGTGTTCACAATTCACAGTATCTTCACAAATCCATGACTTCTAGCTTGGATCAAAAAAAGTGTGGGGTCATGCAGGTCTCAAAGAGCCAGTAAGAGGCCTGGTGGTTTAACACTGTACTGATATGAGGCATTGGCATGATCCCCAAAATCCTCCAAAACTTGGCCAGTGCCCAGCAGTAAATGTCAGCAGATGTCGTGACCTTATGCGCCCCTAACGGGCACTTACTTCCCTGCAGCAAGCTACCACAGTCATGCTCTTTGTCCATTGTTTTGCTGTCTTCCAAAAAAGGCCTCCACAAAATTCTAGTCTTTCTACCTCAATGGCCGGAGGAGCCATCCTTCCTTGGCCAAGTAAAACTGTTCGGCAAACGTACATTGTACACATGTA
Organism: Clarias platycephalus; assembly: GCA_030068275.1. Lineage (NCBI taxonomy): Eukaryota > Metazoa > Chordata > Actinopteri > Siluriformes > Clariidae > Clarias > Clarias platycephalus. The sequence goes on from JAQQZT010000014.1 coordinate 15,134,231, forward strand.
CCCCGAGTGTTAATCCCTCGTCTGCATAGGCTGAAATTGGACCCTGTGTTTAAGAGTCATGGACAAGTAGGCCTGTACGAAGATGCCGTGGTGTTCAGTGGTTCCTGGCATCAACTTTAGGTCAACATGAGGCATTTTAATTTTTTTTACTAAAGTGGAACAATGCTAAAATTACATAGCGCTGCTCCACTTTTAGCACCAATTTAACAAAGGTTTCTGAAAATATGAAAAACTGAAATACCGTCTTTTTCACATAGCTGTCATGTTATAGCTCCATTCGTAGCTTCTGCCATGTTGTGAAACATTTAATAGCGTTTTGTATGTTTTCTTTTTAAAAAGCTTTTTTTAATTTTATAATTAAAAATTTATAAACAAAATCCTTGTCATGTGGTGATGAGACAGCATTTGCCTTTATTGAACAAGAATTTACTGAAATGATTCTGCTTAATAATATTATTATTGAGCCCATATATGACCATATATGTTCTTTCAGGGGAGAATAATGGATGCGCTTTAGCAAAAGTGAATTGTGTGTGTTGGATAATAGTCTTTTCCCACCTTTCACTGCTGAATGTTCCCGTTGAATGGAACTGTATTTAAATCAGCTGAACAAATATCTGCATTCACTGGGCTTAAATGCCAGCTCTCTCGTTCAGCTTGTTAGCGTTGAAAAGAAGTCAAAAATTGGCAAAAGCCGCTTCCTTGATAGATTTGCAATGTATCAAGGCAATCTGGAACAAATGTTCTTTTTACAATTGTGTATACGCATGTGTCTTGAATGCAGTTGATAGCTGTGAACGTGCTATGAGCTGTTTTGAATGAAACTTGGCGGTGCAGAAATTAGCTCGGCACATGTGGCTCAAACCAGAGGCCTGAAGGATAACAAGTTCGTTTTTGTGTGATGGAGCTCTTGTCACGGAACTAGCACTACAACTTGTTTTCGTACGATGAAGAACATAGGAAGGCACATCAGCAAAGCTAATCTACGATTGATGATTTCGTAAAGGAAATGAAAAATTCTAAACCTTGTTTGGCACATTAACATGTAAACCGCTTGTCAGGAATATTTGACTTAAATAGATTTTTAATAGTGTTGTCAGTGCACACATGCTTTCTACTTTATCACTGATGAACCAAATGTAATGTGCTGATTATTCTATGAAAGTACTGCTACAGTATGTTTCTGTATTTCTGTACCACATGACTTAATAAACCGTCTCTACAATATATGCATGCTTCACTTTACCACTTGTGAATGAATCATTAAAATATCACAACTATTGTAATTTTAAAATTGCTTTTAAAATGACAATAGCTGTGATATTTAATGGGCTTAAATTAAGAAGACCTTATTTAGCAGGATTACTACCAACCAGATTTCCAGATGATGAGACCTCAGTTAGCTTTGTCCTGCAATCATATGGCACTGTGTTCTTGTGATAATTTTAACATGTAACAACTGTGTGGTCAAGACTTAAAGATGGATTCATTTAGTCTGCTTTCGTACCAGATTAATCTTCATATCTTCCATATCAGCTTCAAGATTAAGGAACTTAATCAGTGCTCACTCACTGCTGATACGTTCTGAAAATGGTCACCAACTCAGTTTTAACATGATTCAAATGAAGGGCGGCTGAATTTCTGTTATGGCCATAATGAAACCATCTGTTTGCTTGTTCTGCTTTTAACCATTTCCTCCCTGCATGCCATTTGTCATGTAAGCAGCATTTCTCGCTGAGGGGTCCAAGTTTGCGGAGAGGTACACCACTTTTTCCACCCACCCACTCTGGACTTCTTAGTAAACCGTTTTTATTAGGAACTGCTACAGTGGTTAGTGACCACGCAGAGGTAGGCAACGTATTCATCTTTATCCTTTACATTACTCTCCAAGGCCTGTGATGTGTGATGACTCATAACCCAGTCTCCAGTATCCCTGAGCAGAGGTGGAAGTGTTTTTTACATTATATGTCTGCGTGACAAAGACAATTGACAGTACTGTCATTATCTGCTTTGTAGTTCGACCCCCTTTTTTTGCAAAAGGTTGATGTATATGATGGATTCTGCAGCAAACGCTAACGTTTATGTTAAATGATTTCTTATGTAAAACTTTTAAATGAAATGGACCACCCATACGTCTCCGTTGTGGTTGCGGAGGATATTGGTAGTGCAAAGGTATTGATGAACCAATTTTGTGAAAATGGTACAATTCTGCAAGCTACTGTTTCTAAGTACTAATTAATCTGCTGCTGAAACTGAGGTAAGCCTGCCGCGCCCCCCACCCCCCCCCAAAATAAAAAATTCCGCGCATGCATATTCATTATCTGTAAAACTCTAGAATAAAATGGCTTTTTATTGTATTTTAGACATTTTGATGTACAGTAAAAATTGCATGAACAGTCATGCATGTTTAAAGATTTTGTAGTGCTTTTTCCCCCATCACTATCACAAGTTCCATAAGTGATTTCATAGCTAATCAGGAATTAATTTTGCTTTGACAATTTTTACATAAATTGTTATAAATAGCAATGTTCCTTTATTCTGCTTATTTCTTGTACTTTATTCCCATCTTCATGGAAATGAGCCATTAAGAAAGTGATGCACTATGAGCTAATTCAGAAACTTGGGGCATAAAACTAATGAAACTAATTTAGCATTGTGTTTCATGTTTGGCTCCATTAAACCTAATGTTCGGTTTACAGCTTCGCAATGAGTGCGCCAAAGACTCAGATCAGCTTTTTCATCTCCTCTACTTCATGGCAATATAATTGCCCCTTTTGTTATTTTTTTGAAAAAGTAGGGAAAGATATTTTTAACCACACAACTGGGGTAATTGTTTGCTGTTTCTTTTCCTACAGGTTGTAAGAAAAGTCGGAAACCAATGAAAGCAGAATTACATACAGTACTGTCCAAAAGTTCTGAAACCCCCCCCCCCCCTCCCTTTATACAGTATGTTTTTTTCAAAAAGCCAGACTTTCTTAGATTTTAATGTAGGATTAAGGAATAGTTCTTCAGGCTTACTTCTCTCATTTTTCTTTTTTAAGTTTTTGGTTCTCATTTTCAGTCAAGTCCCTGTACCTGACCAGTTTCAGAGTATTGTTTTTATTTTTTATTTTTTCAGAGTATTTTGCTTGTTAAGCCACACAGTGACAAGAGAAGCAGGTGCAGATGATGGCAGATGATTGTGTAAGTTATTATTACAGTATACTGGTGATGCTGAATGCTGAGTCGTTTTACGGTTATTGATGAGACAGTTGTGGGGTTCAAGCCCCAACACCATCGAGCTGCCACTGTTGGGCACTTGATCATATTCACCTTTATGCTCTCTGCATTTTCTTAAGTCTTTTCAATGTTTATGCAGGATTTGCTCAACATATCTGGATCATCATATATGCTTAACATATACCCATTGCTTCCTGATTTGTCAGAAATTCTGTATGATGCATTACATTCTAAATAAGCAATCAAATCTAATTGTGCAAACCTGCAAAGAAAAATGAGGTGCTTCTTCATCTCACAGTCACACTGGTTATTCAGATGACTAGGATTCATGGTGCTTTTAAGTTACAGTGTGGTGAATGGCCACCAAGCTAGAGTATGATTAGAAGCTCTTGCAAGCTGATGAGGCTAAACCCACAAAGCCAACATGTGCAAAGCAGATTAATGTAATAACCCATGGCTGTGTGTAACAGAGGAATACAGCTTCTGAATGTGGGCTATAGCTGGAGTCATGTTTAGGTCTTTAGTAGTATATTATTACAGGGCTGAAAATGATTTAATCATAATTAAGTATGGAAGATTCATTAAAATGACCAACCAAAATGGATAGGTTAGTTCATACTTCCTGTCTGAAAGTGTTTAATCATCCGACACAAATTATGCGTAAAGTAAGACATTTCTTTTTGCTCACTGGATTGCTTATTAATTGTCACTTTAGTCAGATTTCTGTCCTAGGCTCATTTAATTTGAAAAGGAAATAAAAAATTAATAAATGAGGTACAACTTCTTATTTCAGCTTAGAAAAGAAAATTAACAAAGGCTTAGCTTACAGTATATATGTTAATAACATGAGAGTCCGTTTGTAGTTACCTGTACGTGTTTTTAAATGCAAATCAGTACATTGAAGGAAAAAAACAAGGATTATGTTATTAAATATCTCTTGTGTCTAAATGTATGACAGCTGTGGGACTCATTAACAGGGCACCTTTTACCTTCTAACACATACATAAAGAGTTAGTAATGAGGGTAGAATAGGGAGTACAGCATGTGTAATTGATACATTCGGCTCAATTTAATCAGAGGTGACAGAGGATTTCCAAAAAAAGAGAGTTAAGTAAATTGTCATGCTGTGTGGAATTTCCCTTGACGTTCAACAGACCAAAATAATATTTTCCATAAGATTCTTTTCACCCAAGTACCCTCAGGAAAAATATTCCAAGTACTGTAAGTGCTGATTTTTAGAAATCTCTGTATTATTTAAAGTTGCCATCTGCCTGACTATTGAGAGCTCAATTTTATTCTCATGAAATGCAAAAAAAAAAAGGTCTTCACACATCTGCTGCTCCCTGAAATACCCCAGATTTCATCAGGGAATCCTTTCTTTTAGGATAATCCAGCTGAGTAATTTGTTTGCAAATTGCGGCCGAAGCTATGGTTTTATGATGGATGTCAAACAATTTCCAACTAAGGGATTTTAATGACATTTCATCAAGAATGGTTGAAATGATTTGCCGTAACAAATTTCAGCCTGGAAGACGAGACAACTGCATTTAATGATAATTAGGATTCGGTAAGTATCAAATTTGTTTGACGTAGGTGATAGAATAGCAGAGAGTTAGTGCTCAGGGCAGTGCGCTGTATTGAATTTCTTTTATTATATTCCAGGCGTTAAACACTGCCTCTCCTCTCAGCTGTACAAACAGATAGTAAATTTGAGCTTGAGCACAGCTCAAAGATAAATCATTATTGAACATGTCGGTCAGGGCAAAGTTAGGGGAGTGCCACAGGAAACACCTTTTGTCGTGCATTTGATAAAATTGTGCATATTTCTGCCAGGCTTCAGTCTCTCATGTTTTTAACAGTGTTCTTTTGCCTTTGGCACTATAAAATGTTGTGGGATAACACTGATTTGGTCACTCTCAAATTGTTTGCAGTTGCCGTAAAAGCTAGAGCATAAACTCCACGTAGAAGAAGGTCGAATGTAAAATACAGTTTAAACATCTGCCTGAGGTAGGAGGATTTATGGCAACTTTGGCCTTCTCATGCTAGTGGTCATCTGTCCAAAGCAAGCAGCTCTCTTCAAATCCTGTTTATCCTGTGCTTTCATGCAAGAGTGAAAGAGAGAGAGACAGACAGAGAGAGAGAGAGGAAGAGGAAGATGAAGAAGACGTGGGGGGGCGGGGCAAGAACCTGAGTATCATCATTCATCCCAACTCACAACATAATACAGTTGTGACTATAAAATGTACTTCACAATGTATCAAGAATGCATTTGATAAAGGAGTGAAGCACTACAGCACAAGTCATCACCAAATTGCAAGTCCTTCCTGCCACCATGTTTAAAAACACACACACACACACACACACACACACACACACACACACACACACACACACACACACACACACACACACAAAGACAAAGGTCTCTCATAGCACTTCCACATATTAATCATTAACATTTTTGTAGAATGTTTGCACATCTCAGCTCTTGCCAGCTCCTTACGTTCATGAACTGTTAGACCAGATTGTAACAAATGGAGTCATCCAGCCAAAGTGTTTTTGATTCACCTGCCAGCATGCAGCTGAATGGAACTTATTAGGGATGCCAAAGCATTTGCTGAATAAATTGTTTGAAAGATTATTACAGGAGGGAAAGGGTCTCATGAATCTGCCTTGCCTGTAAGAATCCCCTCATGCTAATGTGTTGTTTATACTGCTGTAAACACAGAGATAGTTCATAGCTCCTCTGGCTCCAGTGACAATGTGTTCACCCCCAGCAGAGACTGTAATACTCTGAGAAGGGTCCATGTTAGGACAGAGCTTTATTTCTATCAGGTTTCACTTTAAGGTTACCACATGTAGAGATTTTGCAGTAAAGGAAAATTAGGTGAATTCCAAATTACAAACTATAGTGCTGTTATGGGCCTCTGCTGAGGTTCATTGTCTGCACAATCTGCCAAACAGTGAGGCCACTGCCCCAGCTCTAAACCACGATACTGTGGAAGTCCTCCCGATGGCCTTCAGAGCCCTTCTTCCTGCACAGCACCCTGTAGGGGTCAACTGATACCCCTCACCACCCTGCTCCCTTATCAGCTGTCTGCAGAGGTACAATGTGGTGATTACCACAGACTAGCACCCGCATAAGTCAACAAGGCAACCTCCCCTGCCAAGTCTCAGTTTAAGCAAAGCCTTGTTCTTGCAGAGGTCCACAAGATGACATCCTTTACCAGGTACTAATTACTGTATACCCTTTTCTGAGCTATGCCCTGTCCTGCCCAAGCTATGCCATTGTATGACCAAACCACACTGTTTTGTCTTTGTGGTTGTAATCGTGGTGTACCCACCACACTTTATGCTTGCTCTCCACCATACCTTCAAAGATTTTGTTCTTGCTTTGTATGCTAGCTTCATAGACGTTGAGCCAGCACCACACACTAGCTTTGGAGACAACACGTTCCACAATGTGCTCGATATCCTGTCTCTGGAAATTTTATGCATCAATCAAGTCTTCGCCATAGACCCTTAAGGTGTCCTCTTTTGTCCTGTGCCATAATCCTAGTTAGGTTCCAGTGTTCCTCCCATGCCAAGTTCTTGGTGTGTTCCCATTCCAAGTTTCAGCTAAGTGTCCATGCCAAACTCCAGCCTAGTGTCCATGCCAAGTTACAGCTATGTGCCCACACCAAATACCGCCCTGGCATGTCATGTTAAGTTCCAGTCTGGCCCACATACCAAGTTCCTGCCCAGCTCCCATGCCAAGCTCAGGTTCAGTTTACATAACAAACTCTGTCTCAGTTCCCATGCCAAGCACCATCACGGCCCACATGCCCAGTTGTACAGCCTCAGCACTGGTTGAGCCAACCAGAGGTGGTGATTGCCTTTGGAGGTGCACCTGTGGGTGCAACAGGAGTTGCATCTTAGGAGTGGGGTTATGTCATAGTTTCCACCTAGTGGGGTGTGGCGTCAGCCACTTTTAAGGTCTTGTATGTTGCTGTGGGGATCTTATTTTGATTTGGAGTTTCTCAATGTTTTCTGTGTTGGCATTTCCAGATTCACTTCTTGTTTTAAAATGATGTGGTTATTTAGTCCATCATTGATTTCCTTATGTAAGTTTCAGTTTTTTCTCTGTTCTTGATCAAGCTTTAATTTTAAAGTGATTATCTGATAATTCTAATAGCTCAGTTTTCAATTCTGAGCTGTAATCCATGTGTTTTTGTTTTGCAAATTTGTTAATGAATAAAACAAGGTCTCCATTTACATCCTGTCTCCTTCCCTTCATCCAAAAATATAAAAGTAGATAAAAATATGTAGATGAACATGTAATGGAACTTTTTTATGCAGCTCTGTACTCTGTGCAGATTTTTATTAGATGAAAAGTATTATTTATTTATGGGAACAAAAATACTCCAAGGAATGTTTAAAGTATTGTGTTAAAATCAAGGCAAGTGATAACATGGTAACCTCACTTTCCCATCAAAACAGCTTGTTTGAGGTAGTGTTGGTTAAATATCAAGCAAATGTGCTCTGCATTATGGGTAGCATTTTATTGAGAAGTGAGCTCTTATACTGACCCTTTAAACAAGATTTTTTGGGGGGCAGTTACCTCTAAATCAGGTGTACTTTATGGCTCAATGGTGGGCTTCTCACCTGCCATGAACCAGCCAGTGCCCCAAACACAGTCCTGGATGCAGGGCATCCTTACTGCCTGTCCCAAGCATAGATTAAAATGAGAGGGCTGCATCTGGTGTAAAACCTGGGATTTTAAATGTGCAGTTCAGATGGTCTGCTGTTGAAACCGCTTAACACGAGCGGGTGAAACAAATGAAAAACCAGAGGTGATCAATACAGTACATAATACTTAATGCTCCCATTTTGGGTGGCACTGTGGTGTAGTGGGTAGCACTGTTGCCTTGCACCTTGCCACCACTCTACTCTAACAGTATATGGGTTTGTTTCTATTCTTGTTTTTCACAGCTGTTGTTTGGGGCACAGTCTTAAACCCATATTCCATGTAGACATGCCATTCTCAGCTATCTGATTGAGCCATGGTAATAAAATATTTTATTCTTCACATTTCTTTCGGTGACATGGTGGCTAAGTGGTTAGCACTGTCACCTTGCACCTCAAGTGTGCGTTTGCATGTTCTCCCTGTGCTTGGTAGTATTCCTTTGCGTACTCCGGCTTCCTCCCCCAGGCCAAAGACATGCAGATTAGGTTAAATGGCATTCCCAAATTGTCCATAATGTGTGTGTGCACAATGCCTGTGATGGATTGGCACCCCATCCAGGGTGTACCCTGCCTCGTGCCCAAAGTCTTCTGGGATAGGCTCCAGGCCTTCTACAACCCTGTACAGGATAAACGTTATGGAAGATCAATGAATGAATGAATGAATGAATGAATGTTTCTTCCAGAGATTAATAGAATTTCACAAATCCCTGTCACATTTTTATTATCAAACATAAGATAAATCAGTATGTGAGTATACTGAAATCATTATCTGATTATTTGATACTGTAACTACAGTATCTGCTACCACTGTGTAACAACTAAGGCCAGCTTAATCCTCCTAAATGATCCTTAATGAAGGCTTTTTCATTTTGAAAAGGAAAAGGATGATCTGGTTCTGTTTTACAATAGCAGGCTATTTTATGCTCTCTTAGCGTGATTTTCTGTGTTTCTCTTGCTACTGGATGGGGGTAACCCCATTTACGCACCTCCTCAGCACCTGTGTTTACATTGGGGCCTCGGCCTCCATGACCTAGCAACTCACACTGAAGATGAAGTGGGTTCCCAGTCTTCAAATATGTGCTGCCCCTGCACTTTCACCACTACGCGATTCCTATAAGACTTCCATTATGAGCATTGGCCAGAGAAGGGTATAAATTACATTCCTCCCTCAAATTTAAGTTTATTTTAACGTGCAAGGGGGTAAAAAAAAAAAAAAGGAGAGTCTGTGCAATATTACTACAGTGTAAGGGTATCGAGTAAGAATTTTATGATTGATTTTAGATGAAACTGGCAGAACCAACAAACCTCTGTGAAGGTGGAACACTTTTATTTTACTCCAGATTATAAGCACACAGGCAGACATAGTCACTGCAGTTATAATTGTAACTGGTACAGGTCAAAACGAGGAACTGGGAGAAACTAGGAAAGGGAATAAATAGTTAGAGCTAGAAAAAATCAGAAGAACAAGAAACACAGGAAACCAAGCAGACTTGGCTCAAAGATGCAGTAACACAAACAGACACAAACGGATGAGTATGCATCAAGCTAACAAGACATAATGTTAATTGGCGGGGGGGAAATAAAATGTCACATTTGTCTCAACTGGCCATTTTTCTCCATGTAGTGTCAATATAATGATTGTGTAAAAGGGGTCATGCTCATTTTGCATCCTCATGTTTTCTCTCTGAGACTGTCCAAGTTTCAGTGTGTAAAGTTTAAACCTATTTCTCTTAGCCTGATGTTGGATACCCGTAAGAGTTTAGCTGTTTTATATACTGTATGTTTACATTGTGTTCCTGCAACATGAGAATGGACGGACATCTCTGTAAATATGTACTTGCGCGTGTTTATGGGTTGGCAGTTTCACTCATCTAAAAAAAAACGAGGATACGATTCTCTGTCTGAGTCCAGTTCTGCACAGCCATTAAGACGTTAATAAATTATATATTCTTTTATTTTGAAAATAAAAATGTGGCCAACATCTGTCTGGAATGTTTTGTGCATGACTGTATCAAAATGTTGCATTATACAAAAATAGTACGTCTGAGACATCTCACTCTTGTGTGCGAAAACAAAGCATTTTCCTCACAACAATTTTGGAATTCAAAACATCTGGAACACCGACTGTTTGAGCTAAGGGTTCTTGACAGGACCAATATATTTCATGACAGGGGTTGGATACTGATATTAAAGTGTAACACATACTATTGGAGTTGGTTTACAGCTGGAACCTTTCACTTTGCAGGAATGAAAAGCATCTATTCATTCAGAATTACAGTGACATTTGTCGTGTGAGACCTTATGGTTTCTCTCTCTTCGTTTCATTTTGATTTTTTTGACCATTCTGTGCACCAGTAATATAGATTTTTTAGGTTTTCCTTTTGTATTATGATAATTACACCAGAGAGTTGTATATAACGTATAAAAGACCATCTGAAATCTATTAGGAGAAAGAATTTCTTTTATTACACTTAACTGTGATTAATTACTTCCTTTATGTTTCCCTGTTTTAAAAAGTGACTATGTGCACAGGGTCAAGCATTCAAGAGGTACAGCTAAAAGATCATCCAGGGATAAAATTTTTATGTTATTTAAAACATAATCAAACATACTTAAATGAACAGAACTGGAACAGAAACCCAGGACACATACAAACACACCTCGTACACACAAATCTTTGATTTGAGATCATGCAGCTGAGTGGCATATCTTATATCCAAAACACCCTCAGATTGGGTGTAAATAACAAGGCCCACTGTGTGCATCAACACCATATTTCAAGGCCACTTAGGCCTGTCCTCTAAGGACCATTTATCATAGGCCTATAAAAATAGTGACGGATTCAGATGCTCTGAGACCGCATGATCATGCAGCAGAGTCCAAGAGAAACCATTTTCCCCAAACCTGTACTCCTAGGAGTCCATCCACTCACTATATAAAAATACATATGTTTGCCTATATTTTTATTATTTAACAAAATCATACACTTGCTCAGTCCTCTAAAGTTCTCATACAAAGCCATTCATACAACAGTAGTGGATGGAATCATAATCAAACACAGAAGAGCAAACAGTTATCTTCATCTCCATCTTCACCTCACATAGCTGCCAGAAAGTAACAAGCTTTAAAGGTATTCCGGATATGAAGAGCAGTGTGGTCGATTTTGTTGGAACGAAACAGTGTTTTCTCAGAAGCTTCCCCTCCCACCCGCTGAATACGTTTGCGGCATCTGGCAGCCGAATAAATGTGTACTTTCCAATTTGCTATGTAAAAATGTAATTAAGGCACATCTGTTTGACACTTGCCCAGGAATCCAAACACAAATATGAGATTATTTAGTTTCATTTACTAAGTGTACAGTAAGATACAGTACCAAACTCATCCCACAAGTCATACAGTGACTTGTGCAGTCTTTATCTAGTTTTCCGGAAATACTGTATTATAACAGTTCATACTAATTGTGGTATGCATTGTCTATTTACGTTCATTTTTGTACTGTTCAGCTAAGATTACGTATATCCATTCATTCATTCGTTCATCATCTATAAGGCCTGAAGCCCAGGACACTTTGGACATGAGGCAGGGTACACCCTAGATGGGGTGTCAATGCATCACAGGGCATCTATATATATATGCATACAGTACTGTGCAAAAGTCTTTGGCACCTGCAAATAAATGCTGTAGAGAAAAAATAACTATAAAGCACATTAAGCAGTATCAAAGTAATCAATCAAAGTCTTTATTTGTTGTGAAAACACTTTGAGGACTTTCTAATGTCAGGTACAATTTACTATGCAGAACCACCCACAGTCCTTCTGAGGACTTGGACTGTAGCACTTTTTTGCATGCAAAACTCATCAGCGTCTGTTTTTTTTTTTCTTCTAAAAAGTGGTGGCTTATATAATATGCTGCTTTTTTTCAGGCATACAAATCTTTTCTGTAAGTTTCAACACTGTTGTTTGAAATTCAGAAATGTTTTTGTACTGGCTCAAAAATAAAATAATAAATACTTTATTATTTTATTTTATAATTAATATTTCTTAATACTGTTCATATATTTATATTAATATTTATTGTTTTTTTTTATTAATAATTTATTTACTTGTTCTGTACTGCCTTCTTATTCCTCTTAATCCAAAGATTACAATGTCTGTTTATTGAAGATCAACACACTTTTTATCCATTTATAGTTGTGTAATGTTATGGAATGTCCACCCAAAAAAACATTTTTGTGGTGAAAAAAAAAACATTCACAATATACCAGCTATGAATAGTTGTTTTTTCCACAACTGATATCTTATAACCCTGTTGTAACAATTCACTGACACTGGAGACTCCTTCCAACATCTGCACACAGAAAATATTGCCATATATACAAAGACACACATATTTACATTGTTACGATATAAATTATAATGCATATGATCAACAGTGTTGGGTGTAATGCGTTAGATTACTTGGATTACTTTTTTGATGTAACGAGTAATCTAACGCCTTAGGTCCGCCATTTAAATACTCAGTTATTTAGTTACTTTTACAAAAATGTAATTCGTTATTTAGACAATTTATGTAATCCGTGAGCAAGACAGCAGTCATTCCCAATCCCTTAGTGTGTGTGTGTGTGTAAAAGTCGTCCTTCAAGCCCTCCCCTGATAACCCGCTCCCCTCTGTTATTCCTGCTGTTATACCCCTATCTCACCTGTGCGGTTTGACTAAGCGAGGACCGACGCGAGGAAAAATGGAAACCTAATCACAGCCCCAAAACTCACGGTGAATCATGATGAACCGTACTTACGGCCACCGCGCGAAACCGCGTAGGTGAGGCAGGGGTATTAGTAGTGATGATGGTAGAATAATTATAAAGGTCTTGACTAAGACAACATGCATGAGGAATCACAAAGGAGTTTTCATTTTCTGCAATGGGAAAGTACTCTAACTAGTTACTTTTATCAGAAAGTAACGCTGTAATGTAACTGATTACTATTTTAAAGACAGTAATTTTGTAATGTATTTTGTAATTAGTTACAACACTGAAGATCAAGTACAGTGATGTAACCTAGATTAAATTATAGTTGGCACTAATGTCAGAGCTGCTAGTATAGAACACCAATTAATGCCTTCTGACCAATCAGAGCGTGTGCTTGTTACTTTTTATGTGGCGTAACTAATCCAACAGGGTCATCACTGATAAAAGGTCTTGTTGGTATAATCTGTGAACACAAAATAACTCAGAAACACGAGCAAATGCATCTTTCTCTTTTCATTTTGTTTTAGCTCACAGTTCTCTGTCGGTGGATCCAGAACCCCAAAAACGCACGGTGATTTTCCGAGATCGTCTAGCCAATAAGCCAATAACATGGCTTAGACTGTACCTTAGAGAGCTAGAGAGTTCATATTAATTAATCCTTTTTTTCATGTGTAAAATGTTCCAGTGTTCCATTGTTGAACTGTGTTTTAGTCTGGAAAGGTCTTACACACCTGCATTAAGTGTATCCAATTATACATGTTTTCAAAGTTAACTAGTCACTTCCATGGAAACTTTGTATAGCCCTCTATAATTAGGTAGTATTAGGGCTGTGTCCATGCAACACCAGTCTGATGTGATTCTTAAGGATATGTGGAACTTACCTGAAGTAGATAGACATATTCATCAAGCAAATGAAAAGTTTAAATATTTTATTTGTACCAAAATATAAGCTTAGTATAACAGAAAACAGAGATTAAAATGCTTAGTGAGCATAAAGCCATACAGGAATTGTTTTGAAAAGTTATTCTTACAAGGGTGGTGCTTTAATAGAACTTCTGGTAGTGATTTAAAAGTAATGGATAGGGTAGGGACATATAATTTCCCTATAATAAGACCAAGCTTTTTTTTTCTCACCATGATCACTATCAACTTATTTTCAAATTAGGCAGTTTTTCTCAAAGCTGTTAAAAAAAGAACAAGCATGAAAAACAGAGAGACATAATCATCCCTGCTCTAGGCCTTTTTTCAGGCGTGCCTGCTATCAAGACAGAGATCTTATTGCCGTATACTGTGTAAAAACTTTGTCATACTTGCTTGGCTGGGTCTGTTAGATAGTTAAATCATGATAAGCCATTGTAAGTGTCTAAACTTGGTATTGTAAGTTGTCGAGCACGGCACAGAGTATAAGAGGATGAAGTAACCTTCTAGGAGAAAGAGACTGATTCTTATAAAAGTTTTGTGTTTTGTTATTGATGTTATAGAAGTGATTGTTTCCCCTATTATATGTTAATTTGCAGTTTGTTAACGTTTAGCAAGAGGCAGGTGTAGTTTGGTTGGTTTAAGTGTTGGAGTGCTAATCAGGAGATCCCGGCTTCAGGGACATTGTGGGGCTGCCACTGTTGGACCCTTGAGCAAAGTTCTCACACACGAACGGGCATCAAGCTTCCAACCGACCCTGTATGTAACTGCGACAGAAACGACGGATATATCTCCAGGATGGGGAGTATCGGTCGCCAGATGGCATGTGTATGGATCCTATCCCCTACAATGTTTAGCAAGGAGTAGCTATTTGTGAAATATTTAGGGTTTTCAGAATTAACTTTTTCAGGTTTTGCCTTCTGACATGATTTGGGAATGATGAGTTAATTAATACTTACAGCATTTAATAATAATAATAGCATGGTTCAGGCAGTAGTACCAGCTACAAGGTTTATATAATGCACTTATTTTAAAATGTATGTCATCACCAGCCGTAGCAAAAACTTACTGTGCAGAGGTATTTTTCATTTTTTTTAAATACATTTTTTTTGTTGTGTGTGTAAAGCATATATGGAAGGAGTCTCCAGTGTCCCTGTTAAGTGTCACTTTTATGGCTTCTGTCTAGCAAGATGCTTGGTCTTGCTAAATTTACATTACTCTACATCCAACTTCAGATTCAGTGCAAGCAGTCAACTACTGTAGGATGAGCAAGACAAGTGATGTGTGTGTGTGTGTGTGTGTGTGTGTGTGTGTGTGTGTGTGTGTGTGTGTGTGTGTGTGTGTGTGTGTGTG
>JAQQZT010000014.1:15161548-15187873 GCA_030068275.1 Clarias platycephalus
CAGCATCCATTTTCGCATTTCTCTCGCGCTAATCAAAACGCATCACATGACCGCTCACTTACCGCGCAAGCCCGAGCCTGACCCGAGCCCGACCCGAGCCCGTGTAAAATTATATTAATTAAGCCCAAACCCGACCGAACCCGTCGGGTCCCGTCGGGTTCAGGCAAAGATCTTCAGCTCTACATCAGGGGCAAAAAACTCCGTAGATGTGATGGTCATTCATCGGCTGACTTCATTTTATTACCACATAACATCGCTGTGCCTAGACCTGACCATCATCATCATCATCATTAACTCTCTTAGACAGTGTTGAGGCGAGTCTGAAGACACGTCTGATACACGCCTGTGAGTGCCACAGGACTACGGACATCTCGTACAATTGCTTTCTGAGAAAAGTGATCCAGGGTTGCTTGTTTCACGCCAGGTTGAGTCTTTGACTCTTCAGGTCTTGCTCGATTTGCATGCACCACATCTTTTTAGGAGCCGCAGGAGGTATTTTCCATTGTGCAGGTTACTTTCTCCACAGTAACCTGCAGGGAAGACAATGCTGGGCCATCCTGCACACGTGCCTGAACCAGCGTAGTCTTCGCTTTTGAATCTCCTCTTCAATGGTCAATTGGACACAGCATCATTTTCTGATGGTATCATTCCTCAGTCAAGCATGCAGCAAGACCCCAGTATGCGGTGTAAGCATCTCACTAGACCTGACGAGCTGATGCAACCCCAAATCATAACACTATACTTTATGCTCCCCAGCAAACTGAAGCCCTTTTTTCTGATTAGTCTTCTTAACAAGTGGTTTTCTTATGGCCACACAGCTGTTTAGTCCCAATCCTGTACATTCTTGTTGGGGAAATTAAGAATCAATCATTTGTCACATTTACAGTACCTTACAGCAATGACTGAAATTACTTTATCACATATCCCAGAAGCTGGGGTCAGAGCGCAGGGACAGCCAGGATACAGCAATAGGGTTAAGGGCCCTGCTCAAGAGCTCCAGAGAGGAATTTTGGCGGAGCTGGGGCCCAAACCCCCGACCTTTCAGGCAACCTATAAAGCCTTAACCAAGCATTAAAGTCTTTTTTGAAGGAAATATTTTTTAACCACATTGCTTCTGTGTAGTTAATGGTTCAGTACTATCCTTTCAGGGTTAACTGCATACTGCATTAGAAAGTTCTTAACACAATTCCAGTATTTTAACTGTTCTCTTTGATTGATGCAGGCCAGTAAATCAAACTACAGTATATCCAAGTTTCGAATGGGCCTATATGTTTATGCTACGCTATGATCTTACCTAGTGGAGAGAGAAAAAAAGAGGAAAAAGATGATGTGTCCAGGATTTAATTCTAGGCCATTACAGCATATAGCATGGCCAGGAAAGTGTTGTGCAAAAACATTGAACCATCAGGCACACCAAAGCACACCGGCACAACTGCCCAAGGGTCTCATTGGCAGTGTGAGGGGAGCTTCTTACCAGAGTCACAGGCCAACCCAAATAGTGTCATGTTTGAACACCTATTTCCACTGGGAAGGGGGAAAAAAGAACTGCAGCACTTTAATCAGAATCTCACAAACAGGCAAGCCTTTGATAACAGCCCATGCTGTCCATTTATCTTTCTACTCTGAAGGGTGTGCTGGCTTATGTCACCCACTTTGATCCTGCTTTTTTGGAACATGATGTCGGACATCTCTCCTCTGCAGTGCTGCCTTCAATAACAGACCTTTAGTTTGGGATCCATTACAAAATCTTCTTGAGAAAATACTTCCTGCTTTAGGTGCATTTTTGGTATCTTCTTGGTTTCAATAAGTGCTGCTCAGCAAGACTTGGGAAGATCTAGCTTTTTAAAATGTTGGGGTTTTTATTTTTTCATTGTTTTTTTCTTTGGTTGCAGTAACAGGTTCATATTTGTGGCCATAACCACCAACAAAAAAAAAAAAACAATTAAACTTAGCAGCTGCACACACTTCATACAAAATGTTTTTCCAAGCCTTTCTTAGTGATGCCTTGCCACAACGTTATAGTAGTGTCCAGAGGTTTTGGCAGCTTTTTTTTCTCATGTAGCTTTTTTCAACACTCCTCTGAACTAATTTTCTTCAGATTTTCTTCTAATCTTCAGATTGGACTGGACAAATTTTTGTCATATACAGCTCTGCATGTTTCCTCTTCATTCTGATTGCTTCGTTGAAAACATTATCAAACATTATTTGTAAAAAAAAAAAATTTAAAGGCAAGGTGTTTCCAATTGTTGATGGAAAGGGTAGCTTTTCTTTCTGCTCTAATCATTATGACTAAGGAGATACATATTCAGTACTAAGTACAGGGATTAGGTTTGTTATATATCAATCAAGACCAGAACAATAATCCTGCCAGGACAGATTTATATATATCATAGATGTGGGTGTTGCTTAAGTCTGACAGACCAAGTTTGAGGTCTTCCAAATGTAATGTTTATGACAAATCATGGGGGTTTCTCTAATCCTTTAAATCGAGACCAGACCAAGGAGTAAACAGCAATCTACAATCGAGGAGGAAATCCAGAGACAAAGATTGCAAAGTAATGCAATACAGACTTTACTGGAGGCCTAAATGGAAAATGAAGCGGTCAGCACCAAAAATTATTGGAAATTCAAACATATTATTGACATTTACATTTAGGCATTTGGCAGACGATCTCATCCAAGAGCGACTTACAAAAGTGTTTTGAAGATTCCATCATTGGATAGATCCTTACACTAGATACTAAGGTACTAACTAAGTACCATCAGTCACGCACTTTTGGAAAGATTTTTTTTTTTCAGGTCTTTATATGTCTTTAGTCATGGACCTTTGTTTGAACTTTGATTTCCAAGCATGGAGAAGTATTGCTCGAAATCCAGTGACACCCACAGCAACATCCTGCCTCTGGGATCACCCTTGTCCATAACTTAGCTAGGCACCAAAAGAAAAAAGAGACTGGTCTGAAATGTTGGAATGGTATCAAATCAGATTTGAGGTTTGTCTGTCCACTGATATATTTTTACTGGGAAAGCATGTTGTCCTGAGAGACATTAGACATATCTAAAGTTTCACATACGTTGGTGAAAAACAATTTGTGGTATCTAGCTCAATTATAGTAAGCATATCAGTATCAGAACACTACTGTACTAAAAATGGAAAAGTGGACTTCAAAGATCAAAGATAATTATGCATTTCCTATCTAAATGTGGAGCTATACTTCATACCACTGTATATCCAATGGTAGTGCAACAATATTTGTCTTAGTTCTGGTCAAGGCCAATAACAGCAAAGCAAAAGTACTGTATCGCTGAGGCATTGATTTTGTTTGCAACCCCCTTAACGAACTTTTTAGCCTTAGTCTACAAATTCTCATAAGCAGTTTCAACACCTGGTTACACAAATTAGCCAGCCCTACAGTATGAACCCTAAGGCCTAAGCTAATTACTTAATTCAATACCTGTAATGACAAAAATGCTTTGGCACACTTATTTTTCAGGCACATGAACAGTAATGATCTGTGTCCTGGACCCAGAGTAAATCCTGCTTATTTGGATTGCAGAAAGTGTAGTACATGAAGCAACGTCCATTCAGACACTTGGACAGTTAGCTTAAGTTCAAAGATTAATATCTGTGACTTAAGAGGACATACCCTGCTGATTTAATACATTTAATAAGACATTGACAACACCCTAGCCCAGCAGTGCCTCATTAGTGCGAAGCCGGAATTAGCAAAACATCCTGTTTAACACATGTTTAGCACCCGGCACCTCACAGTGTATACAAGAAGAAGCCCATGGTGTTTGAGAGCCAAGCTTAAACAAGTGGTCCACTGGAGTTTGCTTTCTTTCCGGTGACACGTATGGCTGCCACTTATCCAGATCGACTGCAGAGCCTCCACTGGCCAGACTCAATGATCAAAAAAACTCTGTAGGGGTTAACGTTATTATCACTGCACATCCCTGACATAGCATTAGCCCGGAGTTTAAGCACTGTATTGTGCACTTTCTTTCCAGCTACTGTAAACGAAACAATTTGTCACAACAACTGTGAAAAGTTCCACTTTACAAGATGTCAGGCCATCTAACATAATGTGTCAGCATGTGTAAATATGTGTGTGTGTGTGTGTGTGTGTGTGTACAGTCCACCAGCTGTTTGCAGTTGTTATTTTTACTGCACCCTTAGAGCTCACTATGACGCAGGCCTCAAACTGATAGTATGTCCGATGTCACCACAGTGGTATTACAACATGCTTTTCTTATTTTTGATATGTAAATTTTTCTGTGTTTGCTCTCGAGAATTTTAATTATTCCTGAGAATATTTACAGTTTGGGCAGATTGTAGTGTATACCTTACTGTGAAGCAACTGTAACAATCCTGATTTTATATTATAATAATACAGTAAAAAATACAGTATCATTAATTTTATTCTAAAATAAGACGTCACAAGCAGTTTCCTGAAACTGCAAGAAACCTAGTCTAGCTCATTTTCCCCATTTGTTTTTCACTTCTTTCATTATTTTGCTATTCTACTAAAAAAGCATATCGGCCCCAGCGGTAAAGTGCTCATCCCATCATCCGAGGTTCACAAGTTCCTGGGTGATGCTGTAGCCTCCTGCAGCCTGGGGCCTAGACAGAGCTGATTGGCCGAGCTCTCTCAGAAGGGAGGCTCTACAGCCAATCCCGAGCGTCTGTGAGCTCACACAAGCGGAAGGAGCAGATAGTGTTGTCCTCCAAGTGAGGATAAGATGCGGTTGGTGGCTTCATATGGCCTGGAGCCTTCTCCCTTCCTAGTTGGTGGTTGTAGCCTTGATATGGGAGTGCGGGTAGGAATCAGTGACGACTAAATTAAGGAGAAAAACACATATCGCCTAGAGCACGTTCAAATGCCAGGCGATGATGTAGCTGATTGACCAAGCTCCTTTGAGAGGATAGGTAGGAGGTATCTACGTAGCTAATACCTGCTCCTAGCTAATCTTGGGCACCTGTGAGCTCATGTGACTGGAAGGAGCGGACAGCGCTATCCTCCGAATCTGTTATGCCACTCACTACAGTGCGTGAGCAGGCAGTTTGAAAAGATATGGTTGGCTGACGTTACGTGATACCTTCACCCTCCGTGGTTGTTCGCTCAAGCCTTCATGGGAGAGTGCCCTAGTGATGGGTGGGATTAGCTATGACTAAATTAGATGGGAAAATAAAAAAAACTACAACAAAAAATCATAGCTTCCATTATTTTAGTGAGGCTAGGTACAGTAAATGCAACATATTTAATCGTGAAGGTAAAACTATCTAGTGCTAGGTATTTTAGCCTAGCATATATTTTCTATCTAGCCTGATAATTTAAAAAGACAACCATATAGTGTCATTCTTGTTTGTAATGTGGTATTTAGGACTGTGAACTACTTGGGTTAATCTCATTATTTTTGTATCCATCCATCCATCCATTATCTATACCGCTTATCCTATGTAGGGCTGCAGGGGGGTCTGAAGTTTAGGACAGGGTACACCCCAGATGTGGTGCCAATTCAAGCAGGGAACAAGCACACATGCACCCTTTCACACACAATGGGCAAATTGAAAACATCAATCAACCAAGCATGAAGGGAAAGCAGGAACTCCTAAGACTGAGGTGCGAGGCAACAGTGCTAAGCATTAAGCCACCATGCCACTATTTATTTTAATAGTTTCCTACTATTATGTTACATGATATTGTATGTCTTGGGTTCCCAGACTTTTTAAGCAAACAACTCCAAGTAGATGACATTGAATTTTTTACGATCCTTGACTGCGTGCGTTTTTATTTCCAGATTTATAATTTAGGACTTATAAATCCATATTTCATAAATGTTTTCTCAAATTTTCTTGACTTCATTTGTTCCACTTAGACAGAATTACTTTGTATTTTTAAGTAACTAGCGCAGATTAATGGATGTAAAATGCTTCTATTTTTCATTTCTGAACTCCAAATTTAGTGCAGGATGTAAGCTAAATGTAGGATAAAGTCTAAAATAATACATTAAATTAAATGGGTTTTAATGCTTTGGAGCAATGGAGAGAAAAGTCATGTGGTCTGATATGTTCAGATTGAGCCTATTTCAAGTCATGGCTGCATCAGGGTAAGAAGGGAGCCACGTTAAGCGATGCACCCATCATGCATATAAATATATAAAATAACACATATGGCATTAGGTAATTAAATAACAACATCAACAGCTAATTATTATTTTAAGATATAAAAGTTAGTTGTTCTGAAATAGTTCTTGCAAGAACAGTATTGTGAAGTGCATTTGCAAAACCCATCAAACACCATGATGAAACTGGCTCTCATGAAGACCATCCCGGGAAAGAAAGACCAAAACTTACCTCTGCTGAGGAGGAGAAGTTTATTTAGAGTCACCACCCTCAGAAATCACCAAATAACAAACAACACCTCGGATTTGAGCTGTTATGAAGGCTTCACAGAGCATAAGTAGCAGATACACCTCAATATCAACTGTTTAAAGAAGATTATTGCATATTTTGGATGCCTTCAGCATTGTTTCCCAATGTAGTAACAAATAAAAATCAGGAAAGACCATGGAATTAGAAGATGTGTCCAAACTTTGATGGGTATTGTAAGATTTTTTAATATTTAGCAATTTAAAGATAAAACTACACTACATTTTTTTCACTATTACACCTCGACCAGTATGTAACTTTTTGCACATAAAGGTCATTTTTATTGTGACTATTTTTATCTAAATCAAACTAAATCACACTATTATATATATATATAATTTGCTTTGATTTTTCTTTTGATGTTTTATTCAGTTATGGTACTTATGTTCAGAATAGGTTTGCGGGATGGTCATTGCAACACATTCTGCTAAAAGTCAAAGTGATTTTGTTAATAACACTGATAGTTAGGTGTACACATGAATTCTGCCATATGTGTTCACGTTCAGAAGTGAAACAAACTCTCCTGGAATGAGATGGTCTCAATATAACTTTAACTGCTAATCCTACAGGAACCCACTGTATACATTTTTGTCTGGATGTAGCAAACAAATTCTGCTCACAAACAGTTTACAAGACAAATCAACAGGAAGAGGAAGTATTGAAGACCGCTGTAACCAGAGCATAATGTGTATGTAAAGATTTCCTTTAAAATAGGCCAGTATTAGAGAATATCCATGCAGCCACTTCCAGATGTGTTCCATAAGGCACCCCTGCCATCACACAGTCGCCCTGTAATTATGTCCTCTGTGCTTTTTAGTGAAGCAGAGAAACATATGATCTACGATTATCTTTTATGATATATTGTTGAAATGTATCATGTTAGTATTGAGTGAAAAAGCATCCAACAAACACTCAAGAATATAATTTGATGCCAGGATTAACTAATCAAATCCACTTCCCAGTTCTGCTAACTCACTGCCCAACCCCCACCCCCCCCCCCCCCCCCCCCCCCCACACACACACACACCTAAATTTAAGCTAATAAGGGGAAGGCTAGTTTTTTTTTTTTTTTCTAAATGGTTCCTAAAGGGATAGGTTTCTCAAACACCCATGTCAGTTGAAATAGCCAGAGTGACTGGTGATTTAAGGAGAGAAAAAAGAAAGCAGCTTAACTAAGGAAAAGTACTGTTTAAAAATGATAGTGTAAACCCTAGAACTAGATATTTACTTGAAGACTCAGTGCTTTTATGTGTTTTGGCAAGGTATCTTTTAACACAACACAGAACAGATTGTCTAATGTCCATAAAGCTGTCTGTTATTTTTGGCTTACTGCTAATATAAAATTAAAGGTCCATTTATTGCATTTATTTTATTAAAACCACATTTTACCCCATTTTGCATATCAGTACGTGTTAAAATTCTCCCACATTCCAAAGCATAATCACAGTGCTCCAACAAAATACACCTGACCGTGTGCTGAGTCACTGCTTACTTACTCACTCGGTGTCTATACAGCTTTATAATTTATACATGGACGCGGGCGGCCTGGAGCCTATCCCAGGTGACTTAGGGTACAAGGCGGGGGACACCCTAGATGGGGTGCCAATCTATCACAGGGCACGCACACACATACACTAACTCATGCTCATTTACACACTACAGGCAATTTGTAATGCCAATTAACCTAATATGCATGTCTTTGTGCTTGTAGCATCAATACACTTTTGACGTGAAAAATCCCACTTCACTCGTCATTCCTGGTGAACTACAGATAATACTGTTTGTTGTTAAAAGTAATTTCCACCATGTAGTTTTCCTCGTGTTGAATGAAGCAAAGTGTTCGATTCTAAATATAGGGAAAACTTGTACACTTCAAAGGTCTAATCATATTCTCATTTCCTTGCTGTGTGTATTTTCGTATGCTTAACCTTTAATTACAAGAGTAAGAATCAATCGTTAACAAGTCTTTCATTTCTTAAATTGTTTTTGACCACTGAAACAATCATCTGTATTTAGAATCCAATAAAATGTTACCACATTTGCAAGTGCTTATGTAAATAAACTACATGCTAGCATTGTATTTTCCCCCTTTTCCTTTGAAAGAGCTAATTACACAACATTATTGCTATGTTAATAGAATGCATTATTGTTGTTATATTCCCTGTTTCTTTTATCTGTAAAGGGGGTAGGGTCTGTCCATGTGGCACCTGGCACATCAGGCAACCAATACTCCCCACCCTGGATAATATATCTGTTGATTCTGTGACAGTTACTTATGTGGTCCGGGTGCCACCTCAACGCCCAAATGTCTCTGAGCACATGGGGCTGAAAGACCTTGCTCAAGGGTCCAACAATGGCAGCCCGGTGGCATCAGGGCTCGAATCAGTGACCTCCCCATCAATTCAACACTTTAACCACTAAAAGATACGGTCAGTTTTCCGAAAGTATACATTTAGTTTTCATGATTATTGTTAGTTGTGTTCTGAATTTTGTTTTATTTGGCTGTTGGTCATACTGTTTGTTGGCTATTAAATCATTTTTAGTTGTCGAATTCAATACATCAATACAGGATCAATACATTATCTATCTATCTATCTATCTATCTATCTATCTATCTATCTATCTATCTATCTATCTATCTATCTATCTATCTATCGACCTACCTTTCTATCTATCTATGTATAGCGCCACCTAGAATATGTGAACTTTAGTGTCATCAATTTTGGCCTGATGGTGGTGCTAGAAGGTCTAAGTGACAGAAGCTCAAATTGGCAAGAAGTCTTCTTTGCCATTTTCCTATCAGTATGCTAAATTCCGGATATACTTTCGATAAGGGCAAATGCCATAAATGTAAATGGTTTTAAACTGCATTTTGTGTGACATCACATTCTGACAAATAATAACTAATAAGTAATAACTGTTCAATTCAATTGTTTCAAAGCAGCTTCACAAAATTAAATATTTTCTTTTTACATAAAGTACATCAACTTACAAGTACACCTGATTGGCCAGTATTGCTATGATTGACTGGGGAGAGAATAATGTCATTCATCCAAACAGAGAGCAGGGCTAGTTTAATTGGACTCTTGGACTCGCCTTGGATAGCTGGGTGTGGTTTCTTAAGAATTCAAACTTGAGATTACCTGAAAATAGTGAAAAACGCTTTTCTTATTCACTCCCTCACTCATCGTCATACCTTGTACATGGTCATGGGCGTGATCTTAGGAGTCTTAGGGAATGAGGCAGGGTATACCCTGGATGGGGAGCCAATCTATTACAGGACACACACACACACACATACTCACATGCGCATTCACAATGACAATTAGCCTAATCTGCATGTGTTTGGACTGCATGTGTGGGAGGAAACTGGCACACCTGGAGAAACACGGGGAGAACATGCAAACTTCAAGATTGGAATCAAACCCTTGACTCTGGAGGCGACAGTGCTAACCACTAATATACCGTGCCGCCGAAAACACCTTTCTGTCAATCAAAGTTATTTCACTACATTTTGCCTATGCATTCTAGCTCTACGTAGGTAGGAATTGTAATTTAATTAATTATTCTTAAAGCTTCTTGTTTTGCTGAGACCAAGGGATCTGTGAGGGGAAAAAATATTGGAATGTTGTAAACATAGTTAAGGTCACACATGGATCAAAACTTGTGATACCTTACTATAGTGCCAACATCAGTCCAATGGGGGAAGCAAGTGAGGAGTTCTATATCTTCCTGCCAAATTTGGGGTTTCCACTCATTATGGACAAACAAGTGGCAGAATCCAAATAAAACTTACATGCCCTCAGAACTTTGTGCTGTTTGGACTCATAATAAGAGGATTATCAGTTTAGCTTTTGTTGCACATAAAAAATCTGTCTTTGTGTGGTTGGAAGCCAGCTGCAAATATTGACCCTCAATTATGTTGTGCATACTTTATAATATGGAAGGTTAGCTAGTATAAACATTCATTACAACACATCTATAATCTGGTGGGTTTGGGGTGTGGTTCTATTAGTGCTTAAATATGTTTGCCACTTATTCATATAGTAAGTGTGTGGTGTGTGTGTGTGCGTGTGCGTGCGTGTGCGTGTGCGTGCGTGTGTGTGTGTGTGTGTGTGAGAGAGAGAGAGAGAGAGACAATTTACTGCAGTCAATCATTGTTTCGGTGCAGTGAGAAAGAAGAAAGTTCTTTTCATTCTCTGTTATGAGCATTTCCCTCATCAGTTAACCCTTTAACCTCCACCATATTCTTTAGTTATCCATTATAGCATTAATCACTAACTGTTATAAATTTATATGTAAGTACTGTGAATCTTGTGGAAAACAAAAATCATTGTAGTTATGAGGCAGAGGAATTCCAGCTGGCCAACAGGTCCTGGGAGTTTGAGTGGTTAAAGATATCTTATTTAAACACTATTGTTCAATACACAGTGGCATATCAGGAACTGGGCTGTACGTATGTACATATCTAAACAATATGTACATTGTGTCACAGAAGTAGATAACATATTAGTCACTGGGCGCTGCTCTGCAAACCATCAATCTGCTTTGCAACTTGCCATGTCACCCAGAGTATATGTGAATAGCTTATTTGTGAAATCGTAATACCACAATATGAGCTCTTATGAGAAAAATAGACTTGTGTAATTATATTATATTCTTGCTGGTGCAAAATCCAAACATGTATGGCATTAAAGCAGGGTTAGAACTGTGATATCTACTGATGCTTGACATGAAAGCATGAAATGTACTGTATGTTTTCTTTTATGTCCCCTAGTAGCGTTTTGGTCAACTTGTTAAGATCACAATGGTGTAAACATCCAAGGGTGGAAATTATCCTCCACCCAGTGCTTTGAAGACATGCATCCTCCCCCCTCTTTCCTGTTTTTTTTTTTTTTTAACATGGTGATTATAGCAAGTGCCCTGAATATTTAAAAGAATCTGTTTTTGTTTTGTTTTTGTTTTTTTTTCTGATTAAATTGTTGGTATCTAAATAGTTTCATACATTTTATTTATGTTTAACGATTAATGGAATGGCACTCTACATTTTTGCTCGGATTCTGTAAAGCCCTTACATTCCAAATGCATTTTCCAGTGCGAGGCTATAAACATGATTGCATTTAAATAATGTTCATACATTAGTCTGTGATTACTATAA
This sequence comes from Clarias platycephalus, assembly GCA_030068275.1. Lineage (NCBI taxonomy): Eukaryota > Metazoa > Chordata > Actinopteri > Siluriformes > Clariidae > Clarias > Clarias platycephalus. The sequence continues at coordinate 15,173,140 of JAQQZT010000014.1, forward strand.
TTATATAGGACCAACACTGTGCCAAGGCTTGTAATAAACTAGGCTTATAGGCAAATTTACTGTACCTGACCACTGGTCCACATGGTTACAAGACCAGTTTTCCCAAAAATGAATCTGTGTGGGCAGATGAAAAGCATTCTTCGACTACAGTAAACAACGCAATTTTGAGACCAATGTCATCACAGTTGTGTACTTACAGAGGAGAATATCAAAGATGGGGCTGAATCGCAAAGCTTGAACTGGCATGGGTTTTTATATTTATACCATGAGGTATAAAGTGAGGTTGGGTATTGTATTTTTTTTTTTTTTTATGAATTTAAATGTAAAGAATGGTAATGTTTTTTTTTTTTATGACAAGAAAAGTGTTTGTTCACACACACTGCTGGTTTAAGTAGCCATGCAGTCAGATACATGTTGGGGAAATCATGGAATTAGGTAAATCTCATTAGAGCAATATTTCGCATAAGCTTTCAGCCACATAGCAAAAATGTGGGATAGAACATAATTGCTTTTTAAGGGTTTTTGGTTTTTGAATGGTGTTCTCACAGAGATACAGCAGAAACACAACACCCTCCGCCACCAGCACCGCACCCCCTATTATGAATGCAGCATGCACCTGTGCAGCCTTCTTTTGACGTCTCTCATGACACTTCACAATCACACTCCTTTTGATCAAAGTGGAAATGAATCGTCTCTAGCAGAGATATTAGATCTCACAAGATAGACTTTGGTGTTTTTTATTTTTTTTCTGCACCTTGTCAGCATCTCTGAGAACAATGATCCGACCACGGTTACGCAAGATGGATGAAGTGGCCATGAAATCCATGCTGTGTAAACATACAAGGGTGCTTAAGATCTGTTCATTTTCTTTCTCTCTTTCCTTCTCTCTTTCTCTCTTTCTTTCTTTTTTCTCTCTCTGATGTACTGGACCACCTGGAAGTGCTGGCTCTCAATGTGAACCAATGAGCATGTTTAAACTCAGCTCAGCTTCAGATAAAAAGCAGGGCTAATTACGCAGCCTGAGTAGTCCTGGCTAATTCCTTTGGTTGCTGTGCTAAAGCCTTTAGTGCCATTCCAAGCAAATAAATGAAGAATAGAACTCAAAGCCCGAATCAGTAGGGCAGAAGAAAAGAGAAGACTGTCCCAAAATTCCCGGTGTTCACAGGGGCAGGAATGTTATCACAGCACATTTGGGACTGTCCCTCCTAATTACAGGAGGCTCGGTCTGTTCAGGCCAGAGGCACTATGTAATTATCGTGATTGCAATGCATTAGGATATATTAGACTGCTTTTTTATCATATCAGGACATGGACATACAAAGTATATATTTGAAAATTCATGCCGTTCTAATGACCATAGCCAGAGTAATTATCCGACATATCAGGTTTTATTTTAGATTTATACAACCATGTTTTGTTAAAGGTTTGGCTATAATAATCATTTCACAGCTTTCACGGCTCACATATGTTCTGACAGCTTAAGCGTAGCAAGAACAATTTTAAGCAATAAGAAATGGTGCGGACTATGCAGAAATTTCTACCATATCTCTTTGGACTGACTAAAATAAATTAAACTGCCTCTGTTTATTGCTACTGGTAGAAAACTTGTTCCTAGTTGCACCGCTCATTCTTTTTCGCATTCTCTCTCTCTCTCTCTCTCTCTCTCTCTCTGTCGCTCTCTCTGTCTCTCTCTCTCTCTCTCTCTCTCTCTGTCTGTCTGTCTGTGGTAGAGAATAATGAAAAGAATGTCAAAGGGAGTCACCCGATGTGCCGTCCAGCTGCAGCAAACCCCAAGCTGCACTTTTTAAGTTAGAGAGGCACCCATTCTTTGAGACCTTTTTTTTTTTTTATTACTCCCAATGAATACCTATGTGCCTCATTTATTTGCCCCTTACTCAATTTAAAACATCCCTCTTAAATAACAGGAAGGGAGTACACTGCAAAATAAAGTTGGATGTGGCAGACCTTTTATGTCTGACCAAGGAATTTGAGAAGGTTGATTTTCACATAAACTTTCCTCATTCATTCAGGCTGGTTGTTGTGGCTGGTTGTAACCATAGGATGTTATGTTTTAGTAGCAAGTGATTCACTTGTCACCGGATTACACCGATGCTGGATTTAAATGTGGTAGGAACTTCATTTTCAACTCTTCGTTTAAAAAATAATAATAATAAAAATGTTGCAATAACTCAACAGATGTTCCAGACAAAAAACAATAAGGAAGTCCTGCAGTGTCATTCTTAAACACTGCCTTTATTTTATTACAGAAAAAGAAATTGTAGTTTACTATAAATCCAAACTCCGGTGGGATTTCTTGGCCGTAAATCAGTCAGAGTACTCGATGATCCGAATCAACCTACGCAAAATCAAGGCAGGCAATAATGAATAAAAGTAATGTAGAAGACACAGACTCGCCTTCACAAGCCTTCCCATCTTGATAAAATGCTTTTGACAAATCCCAGTCGTCAGGTGCAGCTCAAGTGCACCTGCAGCAGCAAGGGTGTAGTATGTGTAGGCTTTCGGGCTTCTGTTAATCTCCTAGATGGGAACAAACAGAGTGTGCCCCTTAAAACTGATAAATCTGCTGTGAAATATTTTTTTTTAACTGCAACCAGCAGTGAGCATTGTTTGAATCAATTGATGTTTGTGCGCTCAGGTTTGCTAAAGAAGGATAAAGAATTAAGAAGCTCTGCATTAAGTTTCCATCCATGCTTATTAATAAGCTCTTTAATGGATAAATGAACTCATTACACTTACAGAAATATCTGGTTTAAATTACTTGTCTAAAGTACCAATGGTTCCCGGTGACCTTCACCTTTACACACTCAGGTTGATGATGAGTTGAAGTTTTTTTCAAGTTTTGACAAGGAGCAGTTCTGCATGCTTTATTCAGGCCTGGTTAACCTCAGCTTTGCTTTGCTTTGCATTACTCTCCTGTGCAGACAGTGAGCTCTTCTAATAATGACAATGTCATTTCCTTCTCTAACCCAAAATCCTTCATTCGTTTGCACAAAAGTCTAAGTTCACATCAGGAAGCCTAACTCAATTCCGGAAAGTTGGGATGCCATGTCATAGCAGGGTGTGCAAAGTTAAACATTGTGGCCAGGAAAGGATTTCATTTTTTGAACTTCAACACAAGTGGTGAAGATACACAGTTGAGCATACCCTGCCTGGCAAAACATAAAAGACATACTGTAAAGACACAGCGCCTCACTGTTTTAATGTATGTTCTATACTGTATGTGGCAAGCCCATGTTTCCTCACTACTGCTTGATTTGTCTTTATAGTGTTGTGTAGAAATCTACAGTGACTCAGAAGCATAAAAAAGTTATGACTTGGAAAAAAAAGGCCCAGTAAAAAGGATGAGCATGGAATTGTTGTAGTATGTCATTTTTTGGAAGTCTCTAGCAGATTCACAGATATGGACGTCCCTTTGTCTCCCATGAGCTGAGGTGCTCTGCACATGTCTGAGCTAAACTTAAAAATTTCTTTTCCATAAGTAATTTGCAAGCCAAAAGTATGGGGATAAAGCACAGCCATGTCTAAGTTTGGTTGAATCAGTTAAAGAAATCTCGGTTTGACTGATTTGTGTTTTTGTCATCGGTGCCAAAGTTTTTGACCCTATAATTCTTGATATAATCAGTAATATATGTTTTCAAGGAATCATATGTGTATTTCAAGACCTTTTATTTTCCTCACATCAGAAGATAGTTTTATTTTTCAGAAAAACAATATTCTGTTTTTGGATATAATAAACCCAAATAGACAAGACGTATCTCTGACTTGGCACAATTTCCACTGCCGGTTAACTAGACTCTTAAAAGATAGTGTGTTTGATGTTTAATATTAAATAATGATGGTGTAAGCTACAGCTTAAAGTTGCATTTCTAGGAAATAAGATGTCATTGTACAACAGAAAAGGGAACAGAAGACAAGCTGCACACCAGATTATTTGAATATGCTATTTGGAAACGTCATAAACCCTACATTTTTTATCCCCTGGTCACTTGTAAACTGGTGTTGCTTGGCCAGTACTTTCAACATTGGATCATGATAGACTTGTAATTTAAAATGTTCAATGTTAACTCACATCTTCCAACAAACTTTCACATCATGTTTGTTAAAAGAAGAAAAAATCAATAGTATTTCAGTGATTTTGCATATTAACCAGTCTGCATGCGCATGTTTAATATCTGAACAATTTTAATTGTTTTTAGTTGATTTTTATGGTAAATAGTTATTAATAGTAGGTAAAAATATGAATAATAATATTCTTTAACAAATTAATTAGTTTTCCATCCATCAGGTCTGATATTCAGACTTTATTTGTTATTGAGATAACAAATGAAGATAAATCCCAATGATTAAAGTAATAATACTAATACTAATACTACTACTACTACTAATAATAATAATAATAATAATATATGGAGCTTTGCTTTAGGTAAAAAGTACTTCTGCTCAGGAAGTACTCCCATCCTCCTCCTTTTTTCCTTCCTCCTTCTCATTACAGGCTAAGAAAACAGCAGATGGCTTATTAGTTTGTCCATCCCACTGGGCAACCACCTCTTGAGGCCTCATGAAACTCATTGCTTCTTGCCCAGGGATAGTGATCAAATGGATGAATAGCCATTGGCATTTGTAATCAGCAATCACCAGCATGCACTTAAACTAGTGTTATTTACAGAGAACCCCACACTGAGTGCACTTAGCATAGGATAGGAATACAAGGTTGCACCTATCTTTTATGGTGTAGCAGATCTGAAGTGACTTCATTTCTTTCCATTATTTCCATATGGCAGAATGTGGAGCTGCTCCTTCCTTTACTCCCAATATGCTGTGGTTTAAAGATCTGTTCGCTACATACAGGTTTTTACAGGGCTGTCCTTATGCGTTCCTGATTGAGCTAGAAGGAAGAGACATTACCCAGAGCTGTCATGGAAGCAATCTAAGAAGGAAAAAAAGTATAGGTATGAAGAGCATTGTGAAGGTTTCTAGTCTAAACCCTAAATCTTGAAAAATGAAACAAAAAACTGCAGAACATTTCTGATTTTCAGTGCCTTTTAATTTGATGTATGTGGGTTCGCAAAACCACTTATTTTGTGGTTTGAGCTCTGCTGGCGACTTGTGCAAAAAAAAAAAAAAAGGGCCCAACACAGCCTGCTCTGAGCTGTATGCCAGGATGATTGACCAACTGTACAGCTACAGCTAGTTCAGTCACATCTCACATTTGGTTATTCTACATTTGGCATTTGGACAAGGGATAAGGGGACACCTGGACTTGTTTGGTTTGGTTTCCTGCACAAACACCTCGGCCATGGAGATGCTCAACACATGGGTAAACAAATCTTCAAAATCCTCTCTCTCTCTCTCTCTCTCTCTCTCTCTCTCTCGCTCTCTCTCTCTCTCTCTTTCTTCCAGTTTATAAAAATCTATGAACACATGCTGGGCTACTGGTCACCACATAGCACAACACAAGCCCTAAACACTGCAGTTTTCCCCAAAGAGAACCAACCATGGTTCCAGGACCTGTTTCAAATTCGATTTCCATAGATCACAGATTTTGTTTTGTTTACTCTCTAGCATTTTCTTTCTTTCATTGTTTCTTAATTGTTGTTTGATCACACAGAGCGAAGCAGTACCTAAAATAAAGTAAATACAGATTGAGAGACCTAACAGCTCAGCCATGCAAACAGCTTCTTGGTACAGCTCAAGGAGCTTTTTAAATGTTTTTTTCCTTTTTTTACCTTGTGCCAAGACATCTGCCTTGGGACACACCCTATGATTATAAGTGAAAGGAAGCAGCATCTTTTGATTATTTTCCTCCATACTACACACACATGCCGAGGTCCGTCAAAGCCATTAAAATGAAATAGAAAACATTTGGCAGCTTTGATTAATTTGACACAGATTATAAGAACTGCAAAAAGACACTGGTAAAAAATTCAGTGACAGATTGAAGAGCTAAAGCTGAAGCATGAGTTAGAAATGTAAGCACCTGCAAAACTAGGCACTGCATTTATCTCATTATCACATGGGATTTTTACAATCCTGCAAGTGTTAAAACGCACACAGAAGAAATTTATTACATGAAAAGTACTACATCATGCTATTGCATGACTCCCATCGGCTGCATAAAACACAAAGGAAATAACCTGTAAGCAGAATAAAAATGATATAGTCCTCACTGTGAAATAGCAATGTATTTAATTCAAGGTCTTCAGCATTAAGCTGTGCATGAGAGTCCACTGCTAGTCATGCATTGCCTGCCATCACTGTCAGCTTTAATCCATTGCTTCACATTGCTTTGTGTAACAGTGTCTCAACAGAGAAAGTGTGAATTCACTCATGTTCTAATGTTTTTGAAGAAGTTTTTCCACAAGTAATTTTGGCAAGCATATAAAAATGAATGAGTTTAGGACAACTGAGGAATTCCAAATTAAGTGAGCTTTTAGTGGTGGGTATGTTGTGCATTAAGAAGGCAAAGGCAAGAGCTTTAGCGGATGTAACTCATGGCAATCCAAAGTGGAAACATGTCATGGATCTTTTTTCTCCACACTTTTTCATTTCTTCTTAAATTTTATTTCTGTGATAACAGTTGCAGTAAGTATCTGACTGAAGATTCTGTCAATTCGCAGTTGACAAAAAGTTGTGAAATTTTAACAGTGTCCATCTGATAATTTAACACAATGCCTCATTATAATGCAGAATCCATAGGACCCAACAATAAAATTTAACCAACAAGTACTAATGTGTACAAAAGGTTTTCTCAATTGATCATCATCATGCCACCCAAGAAATTCTCTAATAAAGTTGGGTATCAATTTAACGTCCCAAGTATAGTTCTGTTCAATCCCAGAAGAAGCAGCACACCTCAGCACATCTGGTTTCCACTGCTGCATCTATTACACAAGTCCTACTGTGTGAAGTCACTTCCAAGTTAAATACCCCCCCCCACAACCCCCCGCCCCCACCGCACCTTTTCCAAAAGGAACACCTAAAGGGGGACAAGGAGTAAGCTTGCCAAAAAAGGACTAGGAGCTCAAACATTCCTGTCATCCAGGCCATGTTTTCATTACCCCAACAAATTTACACAGTTGTTAGTGATGGCCTGGGATTCCTCCTAAAGCACAGCCCACCAATAATAAACAGAAAGCAGCTGACACCCTCAGACACCTGCACAAGCCTTCCTGACACTGCATGATTGTTCTTGTTGAGGTACTGAGATAGAAGGTGATACCAGGGTATATCAGGATGCTTGAATTTTGCTCTGCAAGAACACTTCTGTTCTGCTTTTTCTACTGTCCTGATTCTCACCTTAGAGATAAAATGAGTCTATGGAAATTCCCTTCACAGAAAGGCGCTTGTGCAACTCCATGATAAAAGTCATTCAGTCATTTTCCACGGCTCTGCTCAAAGTTTCTGAGGGTTGGGTGTTTGAATGGTTTCAGTCTTTTATAAAAATATTTAAAAAAAACAAAGGCTGTGAACCTTTTCATCCCATGGAGTCTACAGACATGGATATATATATATAAATAAACATATCAGCACAATAATCATTTAATATGTAATATTCTGACTATTTCTGCGAAAAAAAATTATGAATTAATTATATCATATATTATTAGGAAACAGTTATGGACAAGCTCTTGTTGTTCAAGCTTTTAGAAAACCTGTTCCAGTGCTACAACTTGAAACAAGTCAGTTTGGAGTGAGCTTAAATCATTTGGTTTGGTAATGATGAAAGCTCATTTCAAACCTGGGTGTGGACAAGAGTTCCGATCTACGGTACTTCCTGCATCACAGCCAACTCCCAGGCCTGGACAACAGGAAATACAATTGTAACTCTAATGCAATCATATCATGATGCAAATTTTTTCAAGCTTCATTTTCATTCTTCCTCAGAAGAAACAAATAAAACCCCTATAGATGTGAGGAAGAGCAGTAAACAAATTCATTTTACATTTGTTCAAAACTATTAATAAGAACAATATATATGTGTGCTTGTTATTCTTTTTCATTGTGCAAAGATTGATGTAAAGCAGAATTGATATGTTGTAGAATTAATTAAGTTAAATCTAACCTGTGATGAGGGACATTTTCTGCAAACAATCCCAGAATTGATGTGGATCTAAGTATTCCATCCAAACAAATTACCAGTCTATATTATTTTACTTATTAAAGAAAGATCTTGGTTTTCCTGTGGCTAATACTTCCTACAATACAAAAACCTTTCAAAGTCCTTCTGAAGGGAGAACACCTGTTCTCCAAAACTACATTATGGAATCAGGCAGTTCCTTTGAGCCATGCTTTTGTTTTATTACTTTGACTCATGAGTTATGAGGGTGAAGGTAGCTGTGGGCCGAAGGGTTTTGATTCCCCTTTCTGAAATCGAAAGACGATCCACTCGCCTTGTTCTTCCCACTGTATTTCTTATCCTCCGTCTGATGATTTCTTTTCAAGGGAGTGGAGAAGCCACAGATAAGGTAGATCGCCCAGCCTCTGGGCAGCTGTGAACCTGATAGCATCTGTTTAAAGTATATAAAGAGGAGCTCATTTCTTTTTTTAAGTCTGTGGTACCAGTTATCTCACTTTTATCCCACACACGTAAGGGAATCCACAGATGGCCAGAGTTCAGACAGAAATACAAATGTGATATCAGTGACAGGCGTGTTGTTGGGTGGAGGTTCTTCACAGTAGAAGTGTAACCCTCTCATACTGAGGTAAACAGACAAGCCAAGACAAAGCTCCTATTCACAGCTTATATTATTGGAAGTTGTTCTTTCATCATTATCATCTAGACAAAATAACCATTGAATGTTTTTAAACTGCTGAATGCATTTAGTCTCAACGATTTTACAAGAATTATATTTGATATTTGATATTTCAACCCATTAAGCAACATATTTTGCATATTTTGCCATCATTTGATATTTTTGTTGTGTCACGCGCATTATTGTTTTATCTGTCTGATTTATAAGATAATTTGTATGGCACATGTTCCTTGACTGTATATATCTGAGAGTTTTGTGAGTTTGGCTTTTTTTTTTTTTGTCATCTTCTGCTCAATATTATTTGTACAACATGTGCTTTTTTTTCTTGCAGTCCATAATTTTCATAAGGGACCACGGTGGTTGTGGACAGGAAATATCTGGGTATATAGACTACGCCCACAGACTCAAACGTGAAGACTTTGAACCGTATTTCAGTGGGAAAAAAAAGCTTTTGCCACGACCAAATGACTTAAGGTAAGCCTACTTGTATTGTTACTTGCACAAATTAGTCATGACGGACTACTGTTTATTAAGCAGTCAAACATGTAGTATTGCAGTTGTTCGGCTATTAGATACTATATTTTATTTTTTGAAGAACAGAAGACTGTAAGGTAATGCAACATGGGGATGCGCTTCAATCAACAGCTTCAACTGACATGGATAAAACAGCATTTTATTAATTCCTTGCAAGTGAAGTAAAATGTGGACAAGTGACAAAACCTAACCGTTGTTTCTAGTGAATTTTTGTCACCTCATCCCTCCAGGGTTTGGGGTTCAAATCTTGCCTCTAGTCAGTGTGCATATTGCACATTCTCCCTGTACTTTATGGGTTTCCACTGTGCACTCCAACTGTCGAAAGACATGCCGTGTATGTTTACTGGCATTTCTAAATTGCCTGTAGTGTGTGACGGAGTGCGTGAGTGTGTGCTTGTGCTGTGCAATGGGTTGGTGTACCTTGCCTTGTGCCCTAACTTCTTTCTGAACAGCTGGAGGCCCCCTTAAATAAGAGGATACACAGGATAAATGGTATGTGTGATGGGATGGATGGGCGTCCTTCAAACAAGCCAATGGCATGGTTATTCTATTACTTTTGAATTTCTAGTGTCAGAACTTCCCTTGTGTTTTATTTATAAAAACAAAACTTATATATTCTATTTTAGTCAAAAAAAAAAAAAAAAAACATACATGTCCTGAAGAAGTCCTCTGACATTTGAGAGAAGACTTGCATATGTCACTAATCTGAATATTACAAATTGCTGTAAATGGAGACTCCATTCAGATACGCTAAATAAATATCTCCTTACAGAAAGCTTTATCATATCTATTAATTCTAATTTTTGAGTGGTTAATTTATATATACTTTGTAGTGTCATCAGTGTTCATCAGCCCACCCTTACAGCAAATTTCAAATAAACATATTAAACGCTTTCAGAAGTCAGAAGTGAGTCATCACAATGTGTTGGGCATTATAAACTAATGTTCTATGTTCAATGCAACTGTTCACTGCCAAGGAATTTTTAAATGCAGGCAATGATTCATTTCATCCATTGCATATTAGACATGTGCCTAGCCAGCAGCAAACCTTATCAATTTCAGATGTTTAGAAATCCTGTGAAAATTGGTAATTGTTTATAAATGTGCGAGAGAGAACATGTGTATTGGAAACAAATTTCTTTAGATCTTGACATAAGATTTTTTGTTACATTATGACAAATAACGACAAACTGAATGTTGCAGATTTGCAGACCGATGCAAGTTTTCAGAAGGCTCTTTAATGGTAAAAAAAAAAAAAAAAAGTTGGTACCTCTGTGCAATCATTTTTAATCTAAATTTTTATTATATACACTGTTTATTTACACACTGTACATGCACTGGTAAAATAATGAGAAATATTGTGGTATAGGATTTTTTTTAATGTAAAACATTGCATGTGACATGAAGTGATGTGAACCACACCTGAATCACTTCAGAAAACTCACACACACACACAAGTATACTTCCAGCTCTAAACATTGTAAGCAAAGGAATTAAGTTCATTATAACATAAGCCTGGAAAACCCAACCACCTTCTCTCTCTCTCTCATTCTTCCTCTCTCTCTCTCGCTCTGGAAAAATAACAGCCAGTGCTTGCGGTTGCTGGTAACATGGAGCAGACGAGTTCTTCCCGTACAGATGCACAAGTCCGTGCCACAAATTGGAATCTGTCCACCTCATCATAAAAAATAGCATTAAGAACAAACATGACCACCAGCTGAAATCATTTTCAGTCCATTGTAAGTGTAAAGAAGATGTGTTGTTCACGAGACAAAGCAACAACCAGTGTGTGATACTCCCACGTGATAGTATTTGTCATACAGCTTTGTGACAGACGTTACCAACCTTTTTGCACCATTCCTGAATACATGCTTCATTATGTGGAGAATATTACAGAATCTTCCAAAATATTAATACGTGTTTTATTGGAGTGCAAAAAAGCAGTGTATACAATTCACGGACAGTTTCCTCTACCATCTCCTATGTTTATTCCACAATGATCATCCTGACAGATGTTTAGAAGCATTGCCTTCTCTCGGTGTATCCAATTTTACCACAATCATTGGCATGCACAAGTGTGTAATAGTGTTTGTGTGCACGTGCAGCATTTGTGTTTATGCACATCCAAACATACACAACGAAGTCCATACAGGCAAAAAATTGTAGCAGAAAGTTTTTGAAGCGTCTCCCTGGCCGAAGCCTTTCCGTGTCCGTCCATGCTGCATTCCTGCAGTGCACCTGTTGCTCAACTTTGCAGCCTTAGAAATAAAGCTGCACTCCCATTCTATTTTACAAATTTTTTGAGTAGGACTGAGATAAGCTCAGAAATAAGCACACAGGTTTCTGGCTTCTTTGGTGTGTCACATGTAATGTTACGTAGATAGAATATTTTGAAAGGCAAGATATTTGAAAAATTTGATAAGATAAAAAATATTTATGATGAATAATTTCCATTTCTCCCTCCCTGAACACTGGTTTTGAAGCATTTTTTTAAATTATGAATTTCATTTATGCATCTCTTTATTTGGGTTTAAATTATATGATCGTGTAATCTTATGATCTACTATATTTGTTTATTACCTCAGAACATATAATTTGAGAATATATATACATGCACGTAAATTATATAATATTATATAATGATATTAATATGTGCATACACATAAATTATATAGATTTTTAGGTTCATTATAATAACTTTATTTACAGTCAGTATGTTCCTTTGTATTAAAGCTCTTAGAAATATGAAGTGCTCATATGCAGTAGCATTTTCTGCCTATTTAAAAGTAGTTCAGAGAAAGTTGCATTTCACATAATGAGCCTGAGCACAGAGTTTCATTTTGTTCTTTCCAGTGAAGTCAAGTTTAATGCAAAAAACTTTGCCAACAAAATATTGCAGCCTCTGTGTGGTGGCATCTCCAATTTTGAGGTAAATTATTTTCTTTTTTTCTTTTTTATGGGGCCAATTCTTCAGGGAAAAAGTAAACAAGTGCAGCATTGCTTATGTTTTTTGTCACAAAACTGAGGGATGAAAAATCTCTGAGCGAATGTCCAGTCTCGTAGCCCCATCCAACTTCAAAATTTAAAGACTCTGGAACACTATTTTGCCCATCTTTTCATGTTCTCTGTTAAAATATCTCACATCTGTCCTGTTGCTTTGACCCAAAAGTAAGCGGTTCACCAATGCATAAAAGTGGTGAACCCAAAAATGTTAATTGCTAGATGGCGTTTCAGTATAAATAGACAGCAAAAGCGCTGTCAAAACTTATTCTAAAAAAGAGGAAGTGCCATTGCATCTCCGGTTCTGAGCTTCTCGCCAGATCGTTCTCATTATGTATACATTCAGAGCCATATGAAGAAACAGAAAGACTTTCCTTTCTCTTTAGGAAATTAAAGTAGACCATCCAAGACATTACCCAACACTATAATGTTTGATCCATGCTGCAAATGGAGCATGGGTTAAACCTATGATTTCATGCATCTTTGTATTTCCCCAATAGAGGCTAGGTTCTAGCATTAAAACTTGCCATGTTTACTGTAAAGGCAGTCCCCATGTAGACTGACCACAAGTGAAGGCGCTAAGGTCTTTCCCCAGTGCAGGATGGCAGGCAGGGATCCTCCAAGGATGTTTTATTCAGGCCATTACATTTAGTTTAATTCCTTTTCCCTTTTCTTTTCATTTGAGGCACTCTTTATTTGCGTTGGTGCTGACAACGGCTCCATGGTTTCTGGTCAGTTTAGGAGGAGTGTCGGAACCTTAAGGCCACATCACCTTCACTCACACTTTATATGTATTGTGTCTGTTAAAGCCATGGTGATAAATTTGGAGATATTTCAAAATTTTACAGCCATATGGATGTATATGGATCCAACAGGTTGGGGTCGATATGTGAGGCTGAATGATGAACTCTTAGGTGGATTTATTAATGTTGAATGTGGAAAATGAAACAGGTCCAAGTATGCTGAAATACCAGTTGCAGACAGACACTTTGCCTTTAATTTTAAGGCTATATTTCCTCTTAGATAAACATCTGTAGAATTATAAAATAAAGAGCCTTATACTGTCATCATGCTTCTTTGTTGTTCCAATAGATTCGGCATATTTTGTGCATTTGTTTAATGCTGTGTTGTTTGGAACATTTCTGAGCTCAAATGCATCAGGCATCTTCATGCTCTGTCCAAACGCTGCTACTGAAATCAATCCACCAGAGTCTGAACGATCAGCCAAATGTGGACATCATTTTTTTTAATGATTTTTTATGAGTGGATGAATTCTGTGATTTATCCTCTTCAGGTTCAGATCTTTACATCTGTTGTTAACAACATATTGGATTTGGAAGTTACAAATCAGAATGTGTCATGCACTGGCCAGGTGCCAATGCGTTATCTTGATCCAGGATGACTTGCTGAATATGTGTTTGCTCTTTCAATGTGCCCCTCCCTTATTTTTCTAAGGCTCATCCTCCCTGAGTTCCAGCATTGCTCTTGGACAACAGACTGTTGCTTAGGAATAGCTGAAATCCACTTGTCCAACCCACCCCTGCTTTTAAAGTGTGACATGTGGTGTTCTGTTTCCTGCCAAGCAGCTGTCTTTCAGTACTTCACCTAGTGATAAGAACAGTCAACAGTCAACACCCCAAAAATGGGCATAGCATTCCTTTATTTTTTTAAACAGTTCAAGAAAATGTAATTAATTAAAAAACACACACACACACACACACACACACACACACACACACACACACACACACACACACACAGAGACAAAAACTCCACAGATGTGATGACCTGGTCATTCAGTACAATACATTCAGGTCATCAGCGGCCTTCATTTTATTGCCACATAAGTCTAGACCTGACCAACTGAAGCAACCCCAGATTATAACACTGTTTCCACAGCTTGTACAGTGGACACTATGCATGGTGGGTGCATCACTTCATGCCTTCTTTAGATATTTATTCCCAATACTGTGAGTTCTCATCACATTGTGTGTGTAATGTAAATGCTCTCAATTTCACTATTAAACATAGCTTATGTTTGTTTCCTGTATTTGTTGATACCATTCATTAAGTTGATACATCATCAAGTATTTAAATGATATCCATTCACGGTTTTCTTTCCATCACATTACTTCCACAAAGTTGATGGTTCAGCACCAACCATCCAGGTTTTGATTATGTGTTGAAGGTTTCTTAACCCAGCTCCAGTCATTTCAAATTCACTTAGTTGTTTCCTTTGCTTGATTTTTTGCTTAAAATTTACATTTCCTAAAATTCACCTTTTTTTAGTTTCTACAACTGGAAAACAAATGAAGTTGCTGGATGTGACAGTGAAAACTACCAGGTGATTGCTAACAACTCAACTGGCGTACTCTTCAAGAATAAAAAGGACCGAAATATTGTGAATGTTGACCCAGAGGTAGGAT
>JAQQZT010000014.1:15192776-15210292 GCA_030068275.1 Clarias platycephalus
CTTTTTTTTTTCCAGTTTTCCTTTTTAATTCTCTTTTGTTGGAAGAAAGATGCATCAATGTTGTTAACAGTTGTTATTTAAAAAATTTTTACTTATGCGATCATAACAACCAATGTACTAGGAATTAGGCCTGATGTGTAACACTTGTTTACACAAAGCAGGGAAATATATATGTTGAAATGGATGTTCAGCTCCATCCAGTGGTAGGATAGGGTCATTTCCATCACTCTAATACATAAATGCAAAAAAAAAAAAAAAAGTTATACAGAGTTATTATAGGTCTTTGTATGTGTGGTAATGTTTATAAGTAAATCATTACATTTTTAAGAAATGCCTTAGGAAAAACCTTGTATAAGCTGGTTTAAGTACCGTGATGTAGGTTCATTACAGATATTGCAAAATAGGGATCGAAGAGTAGGAAGTTTTATACATTTCAATGCAGATCTATTGTGAAATAGTCCGGCCAGGTACAAAGATTCTTATATAGTTCACATATCTTTCTGTTATGAATAATCATAACCCAGCGAGGATAGCATTATACCGACTGAACATGCTACCTTGTTCACACTTGCCCCAGACAGCCATGTGGACGGGTGAATTCCTGAAGATATCCATAACTAAATATCTCCTCATTCCACAGTCCCTGAAACCTTCTAACCACGCCACCATCCAGAGCATCGTCCGAGCAGTCGGGGTTGTCCCTGGCATTCCAGAGCCCTGCTGCGTCCCTGAGAAGATGTCCTCACTCAGTATCCTCTTCTTCGACGACGACAGGAACGTGGTCCTGAAGGTCTACCCGAACATGACAGTGGATTCCTGCGCCTGCCGATAATGTCTCATTTCAGATCTTTTTCACACACCAGACTCTGCCTGATCTTCCTCTTTATTCCATTCCCATTTTGCACTGGACGAGAGACTACATCCCTGTAGCTACCGCGAAGATGATTCTGTTCTATTTCTAAGGACAATTGTTAATTGTTAAGCTTCGAGTTTGAATGAACTGTCTGGAAGGAAAAACGCTTATTTTGCAAAATCGCCCACCCAGTTGAACACAGAGTCATTCTATGACATGGCTGTTATGAACTTTTGAAGAGACTTCCTTCCTTTCTTTTTATGTTTCTGTTCTCTTTGGATGTGTAGATTTCCGTGTGTCGAGGATGTAGGGACGAACAATAATATGAATTTGTACAGTGTTTGTTTTTTGTCTTTCTCTCTCTCTCTCTCTCTCTCTCTCTCACTATCAAGCTGTTACTATACTGTCACATTTACAATACTCATATTCAGTTTTTATCTATTGCTGCTATATAGATGAGATTTATTCCATTGCCGAAATGTTGTTATTTCTGAACTCAGTGTGTTGGTGCATTCATCACTGATCTAGTACACTACTCACGAGCACAGTTTGCTGTAGACTGTTTAACGAAGTACCTTAAAGACATAATTTAGCGTGATGAATGAAATATATAAATGCTATATTTTAATTGATATAATTTGGGCACAGATCACAATCAGTGGCCACGTTTAGCTTTGTTTGAATCTGATCTCAGCCTGAACTCTTACTGACCAAGTGCCCTTGTTGACTTCATTTTACGTAATTCCATCTGAACAATAATGTAATCATGCATGTTTTCTGTAAATACCACTAAACAACTATTTTGGCTCGGAAGAGATTACATTACCAATTTATCAAGCCGCCGCAAATTACCCAAGTTTCAGGAAAAATGCTTAAAGCAAACCTCTGTCTGTCTTGCCAAGACACATTTTTAGGGCATTTTTTTGGAGGGCCTTATTTACACATCGAGCAATAAAAGGTCACTAAGTTTTCCTTGAAAATGTGGAAAGAACTTCAATACGCCAAGTTACCGATGAAGTAGTATATAAATGATAAAGCATATAAAAATATATCCAGGCCTATATATTTGTACATATTATATGCTTCTCAAAAGTGCCTTTAAAAAGTATTTTACATTTGTCTAAAATGATGTTTTAGTTCATGTTTTGTCTATAAATGTGACAAAAATATTAGTTCGATTGTTTTGTTCCTATCTGTTTACTTTTTATATTTACACAGAATTCATCCTAGCTTTTTTCAATGCATGTTAATAAATGTGTTTTCTTTCAGGTTTGACATTTTCTACACATGCAACTGATACAGATTTAAAATTGCAAAAAGGGAGCAATTACCTTAATATATAACAGAAATAGCAAAAAAAAAAAAAAAAAAAAAAAGAGCACTCCTTCAATATTTGTATAATATATTTTTACAGAAAGGGTTCCTATATTATATTATAATATACTATATTATATTATATTATATTATATTATATTATATTATATTATATTATATTATACTACACTATGTAATCTATTGTGTAAATGATTTAGTTGTAAGGTTGTGCTTGTATAATAAGCTTCATAAGAAATTATATTTGTACATGGAAATGAGCTTTAAAGGCATTTATTTATTTTCTGTATTTTACGTATTTTGTCAGTTTTTTCTTTTTCGGCCAGGCAAAGCCTTCGGTGAGATTGGATTGGAGCCGCGACATGAATAATTTAAATGCGTTAATAATTACTTTCTGAAAGTTTCATTCTGTTCATTCTCCCCATCTGTAAGATCGCTTTCTTCTTTTGTTTTTGGACAGACCATCAATAAAGTTGTATGTTTCACTGATCTTTTTTTTCTTTATCATGAATTTTTATCAGTGAATTAAGTACTACAGTGAACTATATATTTAAATAAAATACAAAACAGACAACTGCATGACAGTATGTCCTAATATTAATGAATACATGAATCTATGAACATTTATAGATGTGCACAAAGCTTATTAGATTGAGGGTTTGGCTCAAGTGCAGGGGCAAGGTGAAACTGAAATAGCACCTTCCAGGCTCTACACAAAGGGTCTCAGTGGTTATAAATATTTCACACAAGTCCATTTAAATGACAAAAAAATAATAATAAATCCCAGCAGCTGAGCTCATCTTCTGTGGTCCAACACTGAAGCCACATCACTGGCGTTCACACCCACATTCAGTTTGTGAGTTCACAAGTTCGGCACTTGGCTCATCTCTGCTTCCAAAAGCAGCCACATCTCACCTTCTCAGTTCTCCAGGTCAGGAAAAGGTAAATATTTCTTCTGGTTTCACATGATTTTCTTTGCCGTTCGTAGTCCGCAATTTAAACACAATAAAATTTCTTGGGCAAAGTTCTTCGGAGAACTCTGTGGTGTAGTTTACCCAGCAGTTACGTTCCATCCATCTCCATAATCGGGTAGATAAACAGGATAAAATTACTGAATAACACAGAACAGGGTTACTAACATCATCATCCAAATAACACTGGCCTAGTTCTTTTCAAATGCCACATTCCCAGCTGGTTCTTCCTCCTCCACTCTGCCACCTACCTACTCCAGCACAAATATGGCCTGTGCTCAAGGCTGTGCTTTGTCAGAAAATGTTGTGCCATACGCTGGATTTCTGTGGACTTTGTGGTTGGGGAAAAGGATGATGTAGGAGTTTTGACCTTGTTCACACTGAGGTATGTAAAGGAGGGGAAGGCGAGGTTGTTAAAAGTCCATGTCCCATCCCGAAAGTTCATCAGGGGGAATTTCGTCTTCAGGTGGATAGTTGTCAAAGTAGCTGTGGTCTGTCGGTCCTTGCAGCTGGAAAAAAAAAAAAACGTGTCATGTCAAAATGTCATGTTACATAATAAACATGTTACATATTAATCATATTATATCATACCCTTGTTGAATGCTCAGTTCTGTTTGTCAGATGGTGTTGATTCATGTTTGATAAAAAGCAGATCTGACAATCTTTCTGGCTGTCTTCTTTGTATCAATGCACTCATTCTGATACATTATTATTTCTATAGTAACACAGGTGACCCTCCACGTAAAAAGGTTAAAAACATGATTTGGCAATTGTGATGTTTTCTCTCTGGAGATGTTTAGTTAACATTTTTTTTGGAGGAACTGTCCAGGGTCAGCACTTTGAAACAGTCAGGGGTTTATGTAAAAAATCTTCAGGACAATGGGTTTTGTATTATCTCAGTAACGAATAATGAAAAGGGGAGCTGGAGTAGGAAAAACTGGAGCTACCATGCTGTATGAATGTACCACAACATTACATATATTTGTAAACTGATTAAATATGTTAATGTTGTACGTCAAGGTCGCTTAGTGGTTAGCACTGTCGCCTTGCACCTCCAGGGTCTGGGTTCGGATTCCTGCCTCTGGGTCTGTGTGCATGGAGTTTGCATGCTTGGTGGGTTTCCTCCGGGTACTCCGTTTTCCTCCCACAAAGATATGCAGATTAGGCTAACTGGTGTTCCCAAATTGCCCGTAGTGTATGAATGAGTGTATGAGTATGTGTATGTGTATGTGTGTGTGTGTGTGTGCCCTGAGATGGATTGGCACCCTGTCCAGGGTGTACTATGCCTCATGCCCTAAGTCTCTTGGGATAGGCTCCAGGGCCCCTGCGACCCTGAATACAGGATTAAGTGCTATAGACAATGAGTGAAAGAGAGAATTAGTGAGTGAGTAATCACTGGGGAATTATTGGGCTGTGATATGAAAAAAAAAAAAAATAGTTCTGATTTTTGGAGAATTATCAGCTTCAGCTTCACAATCCCATCGTACATTACTGTCCCTGATCAGTAATGCAAAGTTATTATAATTTTACATAAAGCATATACAAAAAGATTGTTAGTAATGGAAAATACCGCCCTCTCACATTCCCTGGGCTCAGATTTAAATGGACATGTGATGTGAGCAGGAGCATGAGAGCATACAATGTCTATTTCCAAATTCATATGTTGCCCCTAAACTTACATTCAGTATACTGTATACACCAATCAGTCATAACATTGCAATGCAAAACATTAATCCCAATATTGTACAGGTTCCCCTCAGGGCATGACTCCACAAGACCTCTAAGGGTATGTTGTGATTTCTGGCACCAGGATGCTGGCATCAAGTCCTTTGGGTACTGTTGGTTGTAGGGTGGGGCCTCTGTGAATTGTATTTGTTTGTCTGGTTCGTCTCATGGATGCTTAATCAGTTTAGGATCTGGGGAGTTTGGAGGCTGTGTCGGCATTGACCTTTTCCCAGCAAGTTTTGCTATTGGTTTTTCTGTAGGATCGGACCAGACGGGTTGGCCTTTGCTTGCCACAGACATAAATGAGCTTTGGGTGTCCGTGATCCTGTCACCTGCTCACTTTACTTTATTGATAATCAATGTTAATATGTTAATGTTATGTGGTATTAATATTATGCATTTGTATATTAAAGATTAGGACAAAGGTAAGAGATGCAAGGTATTTCAATATATTCAGATGCAGTAAAATCTAACGAAATTATAAAAGGAGTCATTTAGATATTATTTGCTAAATGCTCTTCTGACCGTAAGTACCTGAACAGCACAGTCATCCGTGTCACTCAAATCAGCAAGCCTTACCTCTCTTTTCAGTGGTGATGTTAAAGTCCTCTCCTTCAGCCCACTCCAGCTAAAGCCAGTAAACCACCTGCATAGCAAACGAACACAGCATATATTAATACCACATTACACTTCCCGACCTGTCCTCAGCGTGACTTTACATCCTTAACACTGATTGCATGCAGAGTTAGTGTTTCTAATAACAAACAATGCATAATGAAATATGTGTACGTCTGTCCAGGATCCTGTCTGAACTGAGAGGGGAAGAGAAGATATTTTTCTTGACTATTAGAGGACCATCCGCTACGCCTGGGGCTGTGTGCGGAAAATCAGATCAAGCCGCAGATTGCCACTGAGATCAAGATCCATCTGCTTGGCTTTATGCACCAATTGGATTAGAAATCCTCAGTGAAGCACCTTGAGTTTACAATAATGACATGACAAAGGGGACGCTTGTTTCCTTTGTTATCATGACATTTTTTGATTTCTAAAGACACTGGCTATCTCTCTTATCATTTTACTGTGTTGCAGAGTATAATATAAAAAGGCAATCATAAGGAATAAAAATTGCAGGTTGTATTTATCTCAACTCACAGCTATCTTAACATTTCTAATCTTAAACCATGTTAAACACTGAGCATGGCCAACACAAAGCACTAGAAATGAGCAGCAGATCCTAGCTTACTCTTCAACTCCAGACCTTTTAATTACTGTCTAAATCAAGTCTGCCTGGAGAGGTCAGGAAGTAACACACATTCTTAGAGAACTCCACAATAAACACACCTGTCAGTGGGGTTGTGTGTGTGTGTATGCGTGTGCATTTTCCTTCACCTGTGCTTCTTGATATCTATTATTCCATTCTTCATATTTCCAAGACGCTCAGAAGGATTCTGCCTATAAAGCAAAAATAAATAAATAAATAAATAAATAAATAAATAAAGGTAAATAAAAATCTGTTTACTTCTTCAACACATTTTTATAGTAATTATTAGTGTGAAAAAAATGTTGGTCTTTTGTGAATTCCCATCAACACACTCGGAGGAGTGCTCCTTTGGATTACTGGATGGTTGTGGCATCACTGGATTCAAACTTACAATCTTCCAATTCAATAGGATACACGGCTACTGTATGTAGTTATTAGAGTGAGAAATATCGTCCTGACACTTTGAGATCTTACTTGCAGAGCTTTCGAATGAGATCTCCAGGCCTTTTTGTAATCTTCTTTGGGAAGTCCATTTTCTCCATGCCTTTCAAAATAAAAGTGTATGTGATCATCTGATCTGAGCCAGTGAAGGGAGGGCTGTGATTGGGAAAGATTGGATAAAGAGTTACTTTCATGTTCAGTCTCTTTCATATGCATTGTGTGTTTTGTAATGATACAGAGAAAAATGTCTAGATTACCCTAGAAAATGGATGGTGCACCAGGTTGGGAATGCTTTTGCCCAAAACATTATTAATGTAACTTTTTATATGAATATATACATTATTATAGTACCCTTGTACTTTTATTATATTTTACTCACTAATGGTATTATTAGTAGGTAATATGGGGTGTGGCAACCCATTGACGGCAGGACTCAAACCCGGACCCTCAGATCCTCAAATCAACAACCTAGAGACTTAGCCGTCTAAGCTACCACTCCCCTTAGGCCTATCAGAATCGCAATCAAACAATATTTGATGGCATCATCCATATTTAGACACAGTCTGCTTAAAATGCATTAAATTTATAGTTCATTAATGTATCCCTAATTATCAACCCATTATCTGATGATGGCAAAGAAAAACGTCCTCAAATGACATGAGAAAGAAGCATTGAGAAAAGTCATATGCCATCATAGTGAAAGAATTTGTATTAAATGCAATTCCAAGCCATCTTCAAAGTTTCTAAGTGGAACCATCCTCAGTACTCACATATATGCATAATGTATTGCAAGGGATCAAAAATATTCTATGTTGTTCTACATTTTATGTGCCACACATTCCTTTGTCACCCATCACAATGTGCAAACATAATAATCGATCCATCCATCTAGGACCCTATGTAGCCAATTAGTGACTGTGGAGGACTGTGCTTATTTCTACATTGGAAATGGTAGGACCTCCAGTAAACAAAATAATGCAAGTATATATAATATAAAATCAGGTTTACAATGTAAAAATTTAAATGTCAGGAAGTGAATATAATGCAAATACTTATAACATCTGTTTTAAAATGGGTGAATACTCTTTAAGTTATATATGACAAGCACAAAACCATATATTTGGTGGTGTAATTTTTCCCCCTCGGTTCATCAATGGAATTTCTATTTTGGCAAAAAGCATGATTTGTTTGTGAAATATGACAATATAAAGTTTGTAATATATGTTTTTGTCTTTTTTACAATTCCTTTTTGCAATTATTCTGTTTTTCTTTCATAGACAGGAAAATCATTTCTTTTGAGGCTCGGTTACTTGGTAACTTAATCACATCCAAATACATTTTGTGGCTCCTCAAAGCAGATAATTTCATTTTCAGTCATTAATAAATGAGCCAGTGGGATATTTGGTTGGTACAAACCTTCCAGTCAGAAGCTCAAAGATTAGGATTCCCAGAGACCAAAAGTCTACACTGAGCCCATGGCCTTTATTCAGAATGATCTCAGGTGCGACATACTCAGGAGTCCCACAGAACGTCCACGTCTTCTGGCCACACTTGATCTTCTTTGCAAAACCAAAATCAACCTTAGAGATGAAATTGACCAGATTAAACTTTGCAGTGTCCATAATGCTACTTAGCCTCATATCAATTTGAAACCATTAGCTGCTCATTAACTTTGCCTACCAGTTTTACATATCCGTCTGAGTCCAACATGAGGTTCTCAGGCTTCAGGTCCCTGTAAATGATTCCTTTTTTGTGGAGGTATTCAAACGCTTCAGTCACACAACCCACACAGAATTTGGCAGTGTTCTCATCAAAGCTTCCCCTGAAAATATCAGTGAAACGAAGAGTCAGTAAAAATTAATGAAAATGGAAAAGATCTTTACATTGGTTGCTAATATTCACGCTAACCTGTCTCTCAGCAGACTCCAGACCTCTCCGCCCAGAC
Source organism: Clarias platycephalus (assembly GCA_030068275.1). Classification (NCBI taxonomy): domain Eukaryota; kingdom Metazoa; phylum Chordata; class Actinopteri; order Siluriformes; family Clariidae; genus Clarias; species Clarias platycephalus. The sequence goes on from JAQQZT010000014.1 coordinate 15,201,305, forward strand.
ACGCCTCCAGCAACATGTACACAAACTTACTGTCTTTAAATGTACGGTACATTCTAGAAGGAAAAGATCATAAAAATTTGAATCACATTACTGTATATAGATGCATTAAAATATCTATACAGGAAAACATATGAAAAGCTTCAGTTAGACAGACTCACTTTTAAATCATGAAAACGACTGTGCTCTCAATTAACTAAATGCTTGGGGATATAAAAACATGCAAGCGCGATAATCACATTAGCATAATAGCATGTTATCCATGCTTTTATGTTGGTACTTGCCAAAAGGCAAGCACGCTGAAAAAAAGAAATCTTAGCAAGTAAACATATCATAAATCTAGTGCAATTTATTAAACATTTTTTATATAAGATTACAATAAAACCAAATTTAGGATTTGATTATTTTAGACACATTTTAATATTTTTAAGCTTTATATTTATCAAAAATCATCTTGTTTCTTTCTACATCTGAATCGAACTTAGCAAATAGGATAAGAAAATTAAAAGCTTAAAAATAGCTAAATATATCTATAAACAGGATGAATAATCTTATTTTTGGTTTATTGTAATCTAATAAGGACAGTAGGAAAACTTGACTATATTTATTAATATCCTTCTACTCGCTAACATGCTAGAGAACATAAAAGTCTTAACTATTACAAACAAATGCTTAATGCAACAACCTAATTTACATAATGTTTATTTATGTATTGTTTATATTATTACATATTATTCATATTTTGGACATAATTCACTCAATTATTCTTGGTAAATCATCAACAGCATGAATACTATTTGTGGATGCAATGTATCCCTTTTGCACAGATTATTTGGGACATTAGACAAACAGTGCCTACGTGTTGTTCTGTTCCATCAGAATGAATGTCAATGTATGAATATTATACATTAGTGGTAGAGCACAATGCCACTATCTGTATCTGTATTTAGTGCTTTAAATTTTCAAATCTCTAATTATTTTCACATTTAAATGCAGAGGGCATATACCTAAACCATAAGTTTAAGCTCCACTTAAACAATGGAAAAACAGGGGGATATTTTTAGGTATTTTTTAAATTATGCTATAATTTAACCATTAATCCATTAATTGCTGTTTAGAATGTACTAACAGATAATGTTAGTTTTGCATAATGTTTCTCCTTGCACATATTTAAGAACTTGTATAAGAACCACAAGAGGGCACAAATGCAGTTCAGGAAGTGCACAATATTGAACATTGTATTTTTAGCAACTTCATTTTAAATGAGATCATAGACAAGAGCAGTACTTTTATGTTTTTATTGTTTTTTTTATTGGGATTTTAGAAATGCGCATCTTATTGCTATTAATTATTTGTAAATAATTTATTGTTAAAATTCAACTATATTATTCAACTATATTCAAATATTAATCTGTTAAGGAAAATGTGCCAAATTTCCAACCCTATCAGTAAATTCAATTAATTCAATTCTCCTTAATTTCATTACTCATGTGTGTGAAAATGTTTTTTTCTTTTGTTTGTACCTGCCCACAATATATTTTCTAACAAATTTAATTGAAACTATTTCCCAAAATATAAACCTAAAATCTTATAGCCTAATTTAAACCACTCCTTAGAGCGAACTGTATTATTCACTAATACACTGCTGACTGTTAGTGCATTGTATTTTTGTTGAACACACATAACTGCTGAGAGCTCTCATTTTCAGGGCTTTATTCTGTTAAAATGAATAAGTAACTATGATGAATTATAAGTGCAGACTACTTTGACATACTTGACAATAAAAGGTGAGCAGGTCTCACTCAGAATTCTCCTCTCTGAGTGAATGTGTTCCTCCTGTCTGTTGTCCACGATGTGACGCTTCTTAATACACTTCAGCGCGAAAGTCACATTATCGTTCTTCACTTTAACCTTGTGAAAGGGATACATTCAAATAAATGTCACTGAACCGTCTTTCTATTATGGTTTCAAATTACTTTATACAGACGGGCCCAAAAAAATGCATACACACTTCAACAGTTGTAATGAGTTGTATGCCCTTTTTTAAAACTCAAATTGAATTATGGGAGCAGTGTGTAGTATTATGTTTCCTCTAAAGAAATCAGTAGTTACTCAACACCTATTTCCATCTCTTGATGCTATCATGTGACTGTTACCTAAATACAAGCTTGAACCTAAATTAAGAATAGAATCACAGCAAGACTGAGCATCAGGTGGGAGAACCCCCTGGAGACCATGGGTAAATTTAAATTAGTTGATCAACTAAAATTATACATGAAACACAAATGCTCACCAATTCAACCCTACCAAATCCCCCTACTCCTAGTGTAGCAATGATCTCAAGGTTCCTGAAGGAAATAGAAGAAGTAAAATCTTTCTCCTTGAGCTGCACCTGATCAGTGGACAAGGGAGAGCTGGGAGTACTGCTTCCCGACAGCCTGCAGAAACAGAGCACCAGAAAAATTTGTCAATAAGTAGTAGGGCTTGGGCATTTTGACATCAAACAGCAATGCATTCTCAATGCTCTGTTTCGCTATACCCAGCCCATACTTTATCTTCACTAAGCCTGTTTGTTCTTTATTCATTATTTTATTCATATACATAATTATGGTTTGACATCTGGGGAAAATCCCACACAGAAAATAAATTGTATATACCCATCCATCCACCTGGAAAGCGCTGTTGTCCAACTAGGGACCATGGGGGCCACTGGTGATCAATGTAATTATTGGGAATTTGGGAACACCAGTTAGCCTAATTTGCATGTCTTTGGATTATGCGAGGAAACTGGAGTACCCAGAGGAATTCCACCAAGCACGGGGAGAACATGCAAACTCTATGCACACAGACCCCAAAGTACGTAGGAATCAAACCCACACACTGGAGGTGCATCGCAAAAGTGCTAACCACTAAGCCATATACAGTATATGAAAATGTGCCATTCACAGTGTGATGAAACGACACTCAGGACACATCAAAAGACTGAATGTTTGTACTGATGTGCTTGTTAAACTAGTTCCTTGCCCATCATGATCTTTGCATAATAGCCTATGCATGAATAAAAATAATGAATAATTTATTTAAACAAAATTTTGGACAAAACCTGCTTTTTTATCTTTTGCAAATTATTGCCTTATACAGATATCCATGCAAATGTCTGGTATTTCGTAACAGCTGTGCATTTTAAAACACATGCTTACTTGTGCACCACTTACTTTGCATTTCTCTTCTTGTCATCACGGGCTAATGTCTCAACATAGCCTTGAAGATACTTCTTAAGTTCATCAAAGGTGCCAACAGTTTGACTGAATGTTCTGGGAAGAGAATAAAAAAGTAATTAGTGAACAAAGTCAACCTATGCATTAGTAAAAAGAGTAAATGGGGTGTGTTCTTACTCTCTGTCAATAACGAGGCATTCAACACCATCTTCATCTGCTATGATATTCGCTGACCTGGCATCATCACTGTAAAAAGGAGGAAATTACATCATGCTGTAATTCTAATAAGACCAGGTGGATAGTTTGGAATCGTATTCTGGATTAACTAGAAGGAAGAATTACTTTTATCAATCATTAATCATGCATGCAAACTGCTATCAGCAGCTAATATCAGTTAAGGTCATGAGAGACATTTAAATGAGAAAAAGGTTACCTGATAAGGGCCTTTTCTCCAAAGTAATCACCTTTCTTTAAAGTATTGATGACCTGGGGCTCCTTGTGATCCTTAGTGCTTTGGGTTACTTTAATCTGAACAGAATCACATTGCATTCAAATATGACATATGGAGAACATATTGCTGACTCCATCATTTATGCTGATTCATCAAACATAGTTGATGAATCGTGACCCATTAATGCTAATTAATGAATCCCAGTGGAACGCAGTTCTTCCATTATGTGACCACAACCATCTGTGAGGAGAGAACCATCTAGAAAGCTGTAGATCATCATTTAATGTCATCAGATATCAAATTTATTTCAAAGCCACTTTTCTCTTCCGGGTCTCTCCTCTCGATCCATGATTAGATCCACAATTCCTCTTGTAAAATGATCTACAGCTGACCCTCTTGACCTAGTAGGCAGCTTTTTGGTGGCTAACACTAATGGGCTTATTCCCAACACGCCGTCTTGGACAGAGTGGCGACAGGCTGACGAGAAGCATCATTTCCGGCACTTAAATCGGTCTCAGAAAAAAAACATCTGTCTTCGCCATTGCAGTCAGAGTTGCAGCTATAGTGGGGGCCCATCAGGGGATACATGACCGGGTAGCTCATGATAAACAGTTCCTGTTACTTCCCAGAGGAGACCTCTGTCTCTTAACCCCTGCAGTGTCAGGTTACTGATTTATCTCAACATGTTCGACCTCCCACAGAAATGGACACACATTTCCCCTATAGGCCCAACATAGTAGTGTTGAGGGAAAGTGACCAGAGAAGAAGCCCCAGCTTTGGGGTCCTATTTTGGGAAAAGAAACCAGATCCGCTAAAGGAACAAAATATCAGGATTGGCCAAACAGCAACGAGGTAGAAATTACGCACAATCTTTTGATATCATCCCAAATCCCAAATAATATCCTATGTGTTCAGTGATGCTCTTACCTTTCCATTGGCAATGATGTAGAACGTGTTTCCTTCCTCTCCCTCCCGGATGACATAGTCACCTTTGTCATAATACTCCTGATGAGGAAATATAAGGAAGATCTTATTTAGCTATTGATTTCCCAGTGAGTCAGTGCTGCCATGCTCCTGCAGAGATATTCTCAAAGGAGAATGCAGGAAGGATGCAATCGTTCACTCAGAGATACACAATGAAGTTATTTCTGATATAAATAGGTTTGTAGAAAACTAAAATATGTTTATATTTACAGTTGCAGTCAGAGGTTTTCAAACACTTAACGTGTACATGAATGCCATGGCAATATTAGGCTTGCAATGATTTCTTTGAACTGGGCTTTTTCTGGTGCAGAATGACTGAACAACATTCATCTAGACCTCTACAAGATCCAAATATGCATAAAGCACACATGATATTTGGTTGAATATACCTTAGCAAGCTTCTCCTTTCAGCTTAAATTAAACCTGTTTCCTTCATTTCTCAGTCATCTTTTTTGTGTGTTTGGGATCCTGTAGAATTTCCCCAAAGTTCCAACTGTCTAGATGATTATTTAAAGCTATGCTGAAGAATTCTGAAGTAGTCCTCCTTAATGTGCAATGTACTGTAGCTGTTCCACTAGCAGCAAAAAAGCCCTAATGCGTGATGCTACCACCACCATGCTTTACAGTGTTCTTGCAGTTGAATAACTCAAGAACACTGTTCTTGCAGTTGAATAGTTCAAGGACACTATAAAGCATTGTGGTGGTAGAAAAAGCATGGTGGTGGTTTCCCATGGAACACATTAAGGAGGACTACTTCAGAATTCTTCAGCATAGCTTTAAATAATCATCTAGACAGTTGGAACTTAGGGGAAATTCTACAGGACCCCAAACACACAAAAAAGATGGCTGAGAAATGAAGGAAACAACCTCAAGAGAGGTCTTCTTCTAGACCTTACCAAAATGGCTACACCTCCTAAAACCTCTATTTACATACATCGTACTGTGTGTTGGTCAATCCAATGAGTGATATCAAACAAATCCTACCATCTGGAGTCAATAAATCATAGAAAACCAATCATTCACAGTACAGTCCAGTACAAAAATCACTGAAAGTCCAATATCGACATTTATTATCATGATCAGTGCAGGTACACATCTGACTGCAACTGTATGTGTGTATATGTAAAGCAATGTGCCATAAGTCTTAAGCCACCCCTCATTTCTTCATATTAAATCCAATTAAATTATATAGATTAAATAAATGAAATGGAAACAAATGTTTTACTGTGACAGCCTGCAAAGTGCCTAAAGGTTCCATTTAAAAATTGATTGTTTATGTAACAACTTGTTCCAGTCACTCCACATTCAGCATCACTAGTATACGAATAACCAGCCTGGGCATTTTTCATCATCTGCACAAGGATCTCACTGGTTCATGCCTTAAGTTAGATGGCAAAAAAAACATTTCTCTGAAACTGGTCAGGTACAGGGACTGGACTGAAAATAAGAGCCCAAAACTCTTGAGAACTCTTGAGAACTATTGGAGAACTATTCCTCAAGACTACATTAAAATACAAGAAAATCTCAAGACTATAAACAAGACTATAAACATTATTTTTGGACTTTCTCTCATTCTGGCAAAGGTTGTCTGTAACAAAACTTGGGGGAAAATGCTATATGTACTTCTCTTTGAACCAGTTGGTTTTTCTGCATTTGGAAGCCATAACGCATAACATGCTATTATTTTTTATTAGTGACATGAGATATATGCATTGTGTGTATGAGAAGCAGTTGCATTCTCTACATTCTGATACATCCCGATCAGGATTATTAAACTCTATATATGCTCTATCTATATGGATAAGAATGAAGCATATGCGGTTGGACAAGCAGATGTTATGCAACGCATGAGCACCTGTACTGTGATACAATTACTGTCAAACTGAAACAGTAAAGGAGGAGGCCGATGATGTATTACAAATGAAAACTTTTTGATTGTTTTTAATGTTTCTCGTGACCTTCATCAGTCTTTTGTAATGTAATGTAAAACTCAAAACTTTTTCCCCTGTTCCAATCTGCTGCCAAAGACACTTCAAAAACACAATCAAAGCATGAGTTATATTGTCTGTTAAAACTCAACCAGAATATTATTGATAATAAATTGCATATTTACATGGCAACAAACACAAATGCAGGCTTAAAGTATTTATCAAGTGTGACAAAAATAAGGGAGGTGGATTTATAGCATTTTGCAAAATAATAAAGTTCACATTTATATGACCAAAGCAATTGACATCATAATTTTGGCATTTGTGCTTTTTAACATGTTTTTGTGTTTAAAAAAAAAAAATGGGGGGAGGCACAACTTGGGGCACAAGGCTGGGTACACCCTAAACAGGGTGCCAACCCATTGCAGGGCACAAGCACACTCACAAGGGGCTCACTCATCCACTATAGATAAATTAGGAAATGCCAATCAACCTAAACCTAGACAAAAATTGATTTTGGGGAGTAAATCATTTTGGGAGATAAAATACATACTGCAGATAAATAAAATACATAAATTACATACAAGAGTTCAAATATTATAAGCAATACAAGCTGACATTTATGGTTTGTTTTAGTTTACAATACATCCTCCTCCTCCTTCTTATAGTACAGGTATGCACCATATAACATCCATTCATGCATTGTCTAACAAAACATCCGTTTTCTCGTATGGTTACAGCATACTGTAGTTACCAAATCTCATTGGAGAGCAAGACAAAGCAAACAGAATGAGACATAACAAACACAACAACTTCCACACATTAACCTCAGGACTCTGTACACAAATCAACTGTGCATCTCTTGAGTGTTGTAGCTACAGTGCTGACAGAAACTTTTGAAAGTGATACAGACTACAGTATACTACAGTATACTACAGTACTACAGTATTGTGTTAGCTTAGTTAAGTGTATAAAATGGTGTTCAAACCATGTCCAAATCATGTAATGTTCTATTGCACAGAACATATCGTGGAGTTTAAGCCACACGTACCTGTAGTTCATTAATGCTGGGGTGACTGTAATGGCAATAACAGGGTGTAAACATCATTTTTCTTGCCCTCAACATTCTCCAAAAATCCTCAGAATACATTTATTTCACTCACAGTAGCTACTGTTTTTCCCAGCAGGTAGCAATTCACTGATCATGTGATTGGCTTTTCATAACACATATTTGCTGTATTGCTGTATATACAGTTTTGCTGTATAATGTTGCCATTTTGTGCCATGGTTTCCCTTGGGAATGTAGGAGTTTACCAAAGAAGGATATATATAGTGGTTTGTACATTTTGTTATAGACAAACTTGTGTGCCAGAGAAAAATATATTTGGAAGTGAGTTGTCAAAAGCAAGATGTTCCAGGAATAATAAATGCATGTTTACACGAACACACTCACTCTACCTTACATCATCCTTGCCTAATTCATGTTGGTCTCATACAGAGGTGCATATCTCTGAGGTGAAGCTGAAGAGCTTCCAAGTTATACGTCAGCACCAAACATGATTAATATTGCAAGCATATTTTTGGGTGAACATTAGAGACCAGTTATAGTGTCTTGAAAGTCAGAAAGCCAGTTCTAGTCCTTCTCAGGAGTGTGATTCCTATCAGTTTATTCATGATATATCCACGTGTTCTCCTGGCCCGACTCTAAGGTCATTCCATCCAAGAAGTTTTTAAAGAGATCCCTGACCCTCTTTACACCAAGAACTCGAAAACATTTGTCCAATCCAAGACTTTCTCTCACCACATTCCATTCCTCACTGTTTAATGACAGAGCTCCATATTATCTGCATTTCACAGTATGAAACATCTGCACCACTATTGAGTTACATTGCTTCCCATTACCTCAGGAGGGAATATAATCAACTCCATCAGAATGATTAAATAACTAAATTCTCCCATTCGAATCTGAGGATGTGTGATCATGGGGAATGTCCTTGAAGTATTTTCAGAAGGTGAGGAATGTGAAAGGGTTTATTTGACACAAAACTGACAAAGCCCACACTCTTTTAGAAACGTTCGCTTCGAGCCCCCTCGGAGAGCTTTGAAATAAATCAGTCAGCAGTCCGGATCAGCTGTCCAACAGATCTTTAACAAAGCACAGACTGTACTACGTTTCTACCTTCAACCTTCAAATCAGAAACACTTTACTTGGCCCAAGTCAAATAATTATGGCAACAATATGTCAAATAATTATGATAACAATCTACCGGCCCAGGAGATGACAGACGTAATGCCTGCACTCTCCAATACAAAGGTCATTGGTGGGTGTTTGCGATTATTTGTGTGTGTGTGTGTGTGTGTGTGTGTGTGTGTGTGTGTGTGTGTGTGTGTGTGTGTGTGTGTGTGTGTG
>JAQQZT010000014.1:15213570-15228338 GCA_030068275.1 Clarias platycephalus
TTTGGTTTACGAGTGTTTTGGAATACGAGCCCGCTTCCAGAACGAATTATGCTCGTAATCCGAGGTTCCACTGTAGTTATGAACAGTCGAGGTTTAGGGCCTTGCTCAAGGCCCCAACAGTGGCAACTTGGTTGTGCTTAGGTTTGAACTCAGAACCTTCTGATCACTAGTCCAACACCTCAACCACCGAGCTACCCCTGCCCTCTGGTGTACAACCTTACATTTGGTGTAAAATGTAAGGAGTCTCTAATGTTAGCACTTTGTAACACGCAGAGATAAATCTCTTGTTTATATTTTCCAACATAGAAAAGAATTCAGAACTTTCAAGTTTCTCTGTAACATAACAAGGCTCGGGTTGTGTCTTATTCTCTTTATATAAGCTATTATGACATAAAATATTATTGAGGTGCTGATAATAATGTTGATAAAGTTGAACATCATCATTATCAACATTTTTATCAACATTATTATGGTATTGCTGATAATAATATTGATAATGATGGAGAAAACATGCCACTGTAATACAGTGCAATGTAAACTGTCATGACAACTTATGTCAGTATCACCTGTAAGATGTTTCTCATGTGGACTAAACCAAATAAAGAATCGATAATGTGCATCTCAGTTGTATTCCATGTGGATTCTTACCTGCCAGCACAAACAGGTGATTCCCCGGCTCACCTTGTTTGATGACATACTCTCCTTGTTGGTATGTTTTCTCATACATGCACTCTACCATGTCTTTAAGCTGTTGTCCTTCCAGCCTCTTCAGATATCGGTTCTTATTTAAGGCATCTGTTAGGAGCTTCTTCACACTGGAAAATAAGCATGAAATAATTAGATAATCAATTCAGATTTTGTGTCATGTATTACTGAAAAATGGATTTATCTTCAATCAGATATTGAACATGATATTAAAGCTGTGATCAATGGTGATTAAATACATGGTTGTTATAACTGGTGACATCTCAGCACATCTTACTAAATATCTCACATCTTACTGTACAAAATGGGTCTTTGGGTGAATGAGGACTCATGAGCAATGACTAACACTAATAAATTAAGTTGACAGATGTTTTTGCTTTATTTTTAAATTATTCAAGGCAAGGTAATTAGACACCCCTTCAGACCCTTTCTTTCAGTTATCAAATGCACCAGTTCTTCAATTGTCAATACCAGCATGCAGAATAGTTAATGAACCCCCAAACGGTATGATTTAATATAATGAGAGCTATCACAACATGGTCTCTATGGAGATTACCAGCTGAATGGCACATCCTAATTAGTCATGTATAAAAGATGAGATAATAATTATTTTTCACAACATTATGCAACTGAAACATCTACCTGACTGTAAAAAGTATACTGCGGAACACATTATTTTCTGACCTGGGTTCTTTCCACACTCGTGCACCCTCAAAGTAGAACTTGGGCAGGCTACTGGAGTCATACGTCCTGGATGATGGTTCTGCAGAAACCCCAGCTTTGGCTCCTTTTCTCTTGTTGAGTGTCCCTCGCAACAGGCCGCTGAGGTTCTGACTTGCCTCACTGGGTGAGTTCATAAGTTCTAAATCTCGCTGTTTCTTCAGAGCCTCCTGTAGACTGCTGATCTGGAGACACTTGGCTCTTAAAGCATCTGAGATGTCAATAATGACTTGGTTATTCTGGGCCAGTTGCTCTTCCAGCTGTTTGATCTGTAGCTGCTGGGCACTTAGTTCTTCATCTTTCTTCTTCAGTTGGCCCTCCAACTCCTCCACCTTCATTTTGAGGCGCTGAGGGCCACTACTTGATTCAGTGTTGAGCTTGGATTTGGCCGAGCCATTGACGTGTATGAAGGGGTTCAGTTTGGCTGAGCTGTTTCCCATTCTTGTACTGCTGTAAATAAAGCAATGGTTAGGGCACTACAGATGAATACAAAGTGCATCTATAACATTCTTTCTCTTCACCGGTAGTAATTAAAAAATTAATTTAAAAAAATCCTGAAACGCATCCATGAACAGCTTGTTTCCTGATACTTTATATACGAGGGTGAGTCAAAAATTATCTGCACTCCAGTTATTTTTAACCTTCTGTTGGCCTTATCAGTGCTTTCCATCAAGGCTACTGTCTCCCCAGTCACTGCTGTGCTAGTGTGAACGTGTTATATCAGTTCATTTGTAACTGCGGGCAAAAATTGATGCTCATTTGTGATTTGGACAAAAGAAGACCAGAGTCCAGTGTTTCATTTTTGTGGCCTGAGGGTATACCTGGTGCTGAAACAACTCACGGAAGAGCATAAACAGAAGCATTTGAATATCTGCAAACAAGATTTGGGCCGATACACTAATAAAGGTGAAAGTTTCTTAAAGAAAATCATTATTGGTGTCGAGACATGGATTCATCACTACCAACCTGAGAGTAAACAGCAGAGTATGGAACGGAAACATCCTCAAACGCTGACCAAGAAAAAGTTCAAAAGTCAACCATCACCTGACAAATTGATCTTCCAGTTTTCTATGATTCTCAAGGGCAAGTATTGGAATATTATCAGGAAAAATGTACAACAATCAACATTGCTCGATAAAGTGAGATGCTAATTTAAGAGATAAACCCTAAACTTTGGATTAAATGCAGTGGACTGCTATCCAAGGGCGCATCCGCACACTTCTGCCCACACTGTTGACACTCTGCAAAAACTCTATCCCTATACTGTAGTTCTGATCTAGCTCCATTGGACTTTCACCTGTTTGGTCCCCTGACGAAAGTAGCCCTACATGAAAGATTCACTTCTGATTAACAGCCCATTGCATAAATTGTTGGGTTTTATGCCAATTCAGCATTAGTACTGGTCCAGGTCAAGAGATCTGGGTTTTGTTTATTTGTTTGTTTGTTGCAGTTCAACTCAAAGGTGTTCAGTGGGGTTGATATTAGAGATCTGTGCAGGACACATCTTCTAAGAGTTTTTTTCACACTGTAGGCAAGTCTGGGGAATGAATGTGATGGTCAGGGAAATATAGTGAAATTCTGTTTATGTGTCATTAGGATATGTCAATGTCTTTTAAAATCTTTATAGTGTAAACACAAAAATAAAACATTATATTTTCATAACAAGATTTTCTATATTTAGAATCAAAAAGTGTTTCACAGTGAAATTAAGTGTTTAATTCAATATTCAAATACTATATATTTTTATTAAAGCAGAAATCATTTGCAAAAATACATATTATTTTTTTAAAATAATATGTATTTTTTAAATACATATTAAAAGTGAGCACAAAAGTGCTCAAAACTGCTATTCACCTGCAGTGTCCTGCCTTAAATGGTGCTGAATTTCCATTTTCTGTTACCGTTAGCAATCTGTACAGAGTATTACATGACAAGGGCTGACATTTGGTGTTGTATAGTAATGCATGGATATGTTCCTTTTATAAATGTATGATTTAATGGTAAAGAACAAGGGGAAGTTTATTCATCTATTAATGAAGTGGTACTGTGTGAGAGAGGGAGAGGGAGAGAGAAATAGAGAGATTTAAATGTGATGCTGGACCCCAATGTGCTTCGCCCTACTGATCAATTATTCAGAAAGCACAATGCTATTCACCAGCGCCCTCATGCACCATGTGTTTACAGTGTTGCTGCCGTTTATGATGATGACACTATTCTTTATTTTCAGAGGAATATTCACGGGTGGAATGGGGAAAATATATACACAACATGTATACAACAATGCTAGACATTATGCACTGCACACTCCTACTGTCAGCCTCAAGCATAATTGAGCCTACAGTGTTTACTATAAGAGACATGTGACTCGTAGAACCACCAACACACAATTACATCATGAACACGTCCAGTTTAGTCTCAGTCAAAGGACTCCTACACTGAAATAACATTCCTGCTGCATGACTAAGACTGAATTCCTCCATTAATATCATATAAATATGCAGAGGAAACAGAGGAAGTCTGTTGGCTTAGTTTACACGGTTTAAATTACATAACTGGTCGTACTAATTGACTGAATGACTACTAAACCATCTTACAACAGAGAAACTTTGTGTGTTTGAAGTAATTTTAGTATTATGGTGTTTAGTTAAATATTAAAACAATAAAGAAAAAAATTACAGTGAAAAAAGTGGTAAATTGAGAGGGGGGGGGTTATGATAACTGATTACATTTGTACTGTACTGTGATTTTCAGGGGGAAAAAGATTTGAATCAATTTGTATTGTTGTTGTCAAATCAGCATAGATTAAATTAAACAAAAAATGATTTACAGTCCTAAAATTGGTTATAAGTCTGGAAGAATCCTTGACTAGATTAGACTCATTCTAATTCTAGACTAGTCTTGACTAGAGACTTTAAGGGAATTTTAGTGAACACAAGGTGAAACATTTACTAAGACAGGCACAGATCAAGTTCCTGTTTTAATGTTTATAAAATTGTAGATCATCAATGAATTCTCTTTCTGTATTTGTAAATAAATAATTACACATGAAACGTTTCATGATGTTTAAACACATCGTTAGATTAGGGACCATATTTTCATAAATAAATATAAGTAGTATAGTAATAATAAGATTTATATTTTATAGCAATAATGTTTACTATCATTGCTGCTGAAATACTTTACTATATACCTATAATTCTGTGGTGTTAATATTCGCAATAAAGCATTTAGAATTTTCTACTGATTTGCTTTTTCACCCCGAAACGACACATACTTTTTTTTTTTTTTAGCTTCAGTTCTCTAACACAACACACATTCATCAGCTCACCTGTGTGTGCTTACGAGCTCCACCCTCGTCTCATCCGAAAGTGCAGGAGAAAAAAAACCTGGAGCCGCTCCGAGTGATGTTTCTCTCAGTCAGACTCTCGCGCTGTGTTCATTCACATCAAGCTCCGCGCGCGCGCGCGCTCGTGCACGTGTCTGTCCTTTCTGTCTCAGCTGCACTGTTTACCATATGATCTCACTACAGCCTGTAGGGTCTCATAAAAGCAGATGGATGAAGAAGAGTATTGCAATGATATGATGAGGAGGAGGAGGAGGATTATAATGATTATAAGTAGGAATGCACATGGCATATTGTCATCAACATTATTATATACTGATACTGGTTTTGCCTTTGATGATGATGATGATGATGATGGTGGTAGTGGTAGTGATGATAACATTTTTAATATTTATGATGATGATGATGCTAAGGATTATAATGATGATTAGGAATACAGTCAACGCGAGGAATATTGTCATACATTTAACATTATTATATACTGACACTGATTATGCCTCCGATGATGATGATGATGATGCATTTTTAATATTGATGATGAGGATGATGACATGATAATGATGATGATTATAATATTGCATGCTACTGCTCATAATGATGATGATGATGATGAAATGATAATGATGGTGGTGATGATGATGATGATGATGATGATGATGATGATCATGATGACGACACTCACTCACTCAATCACATCCTGTATACATCATAATCTTGTGGTGTACAAGTTAATAAATACTGTATGTGCATGGAGAAACATTATGCAAAACTGACATCTCTGTTCGGAATTTTTTTTATTTCTACATTCTCAACAGTGAATGGATTAATTGTTAAATATTAAAATCCCTTTTTACAGACATTCCCCTACCTGTAGTTTCAAGTGTTTAGGTGGTGATTAGTGTGGGGCTTCATCTCTCATCGTCTCATCTCATCTCTACCGCTTTATCCTGTATACAGGGTCGCAGAATGCCTGGAGCCTATCCCAGGAGACTTACAGTAGGGTACACCCTGGATCGGGTGCTAATCCATCGCAAGGGCACACACTCACAATACACACACTCACATACTCATCCAAATTCTGGTCAATTCGGGAACGCCAATTAACATAATCTGCATGTCTTTGGACAGTGGGATGAAACCGGAGTACCCGGAGGAAACCCAGCAAGCACGTGGAGAACATGCAAACTCCATGCACACAGACCCGAGTTTAGTGACATATAGAAAGCTGCAGTACCGTGATTGTTCTCAGTTGATGGTAATTGGGTCTTAATTACAAATCAGTGGCTTTGAAGTACGGCTAACTTTACTGACGTTTCTTAAAAACGTTTACAAAATTCCAAATTTACGGAAATTTATAGAAAATTCAATAATTGAAAAATTATAAAACAATTTATGTAATAATGTCAATCTATTTTATCGATAAATCTAATACAAAACTTTACATAAATACATGCAAATCTACGCAGTGTGCCCCAGTACAGTTAATGAGCCAAGTCCATAGCTGACATGAACTCATGTTTCAACATTGTTTTGCTGCTATATTTAGTTGGTACTTGAACAAAAATACCATCCCCAATTTTGGGGTATTTTTGTAATACTAGTAAAAGACACAAAACAAATCTAGATAAAAGATCTCAAAAACCCAATTACCAAAAATAATCCATTCTGTAAATTTAAGGATTTGGGGGCCTTGTAAAATTTTCTGTATGTTAAATGTCATAAATCTTGTATGATTATACTCCCTTTCTAATTAAACATAAAATGTCAAACTTAATATTAAGCAATAAAGAATAAATAATTCGGGGCGAGATCAAACTTAATCAAAAAGACTTTAACATTCTACCTACATAAAAATGAATACTCCCTCTTTTAAGTCTGTTTTTTTTTTCATGTTAAAACATTATAAAAATCCTCTAATTTCTCTAATTGAAATTAATTGAGAAAAAAAAAAAACTGGAAAGCATTCAAGACAGTTGCATCTTCCGAGGAGTGAACGTCCGAGCACATTTACCCAAAGGTCAGAGTGTACACACACATAAAAATTCAGGTCTTTGTATTAGGAAAATACAACCTCAGACATGTGACTGGTTGTGCCATTATTTATTTAACAAAAATTAAGCCAAAAAAAGGGGGGGGGGGAGCATGTGGGCATTACTAAGTTTCCCCTTACTGTTTCCACAGGATTTAAGGGAGAAGTTGCAGCCAGGTGTTGCTAATGATTAGCCCTTGATTAATTGATCATCAGCAGGTGTGCAGACGTCTATTAAAGCAAAGGTTTTGGCAGTTTGTTGGTCTGGAGCATTTAGGTGTGTGTTAACACAATGCCAAGAGGGAAAAACATAAGCAATGGTCTTAGAGAAGCAATTGCTGGTGCACATCCATCTGGAAATGGTTATAAAACCATTTCTAAACAATTTGGAGGTCAACGTTCTACAGTGAGAAAAAAAAACAAAAAACTGGAAAGCATTCAAGACAGTTGCATCTTCCGAGGAGTGAACGTCCGAGCACATTTACCCAAAGGTCAGACTGTGCACCGCTCAGAGAAACAAACAGCTCAGGCTCTGCAGGCCACAAAGATCACGTTAAATGTTCACGACAGCACAAAAAGTCTGCAACAGCACACAGCACAATTAGAAGAAGACTGAACAAGTACAGTTTGTTTTGAAAGGTTGCCAGGATAAAGGCTCTTCCTTCTAAAAAGAATAATAGTCATACAGGATTTTTTTTGTTTTGTTTAATTTTTGTTAGACAAATAATAGCACAGTGAAAAAAAGTGTTTTTGTTTGTCTAAGGTTTCATTTCCCTACTACTAAGACCTGCTATAATTAGATGATTTTGTATTATGATTTACACACACTTAAAAAAAACCCCATAAAATTACAATAGGGGATACTAACTTTTACACAATGTATAAAAAAAAACATCCTCGAGCTTCAAAAATCCCCCACTAACCTTCTCTCTTACAAGAATTACATAATCATATGTTCAATATATAGACAGCAGTGTGCGTCACGTACTGCATTATGTAACTATATTTATAGATAAATTTGATCAGTCAACTCTTATTCATTCTGATGAGTTATTTATTCAGATGAGATATTTGTTTGGAAAATAATGCTGCTGTGAACTTTTCCCTTCTGCAAGTCATCATTCGTATTATGTGATCAGTGAAGCTATTTGGATTGATCTGTGTGCATTTAACTGGATCACAGCCAGGGTGTTACATTAGAGCAGCTACAGCTTCTGTCTGTAGAAATAATCAATAATTCAGCACTTAAATGTTACAGGAAAAACCCTGACCTTTAAATCTCTGCAGCTTTAATTTGCAAACTCAGTTGAATCTTAGTAACTCACACAGTAAATATTTTTAAATTGTTGCTCTGTTGTAATGTTTGATCATTTTCTTTGTGAATTTTGGTTGATTATGTTTGGATGATTAGGTTCTTCTGTCGTTATATAATTAGTTTCTTTTGTTCTAGAATTAAACCTTTTTCCTGGAAATATTGTGTTTACCTTATATAAAATCTCCAACTTCCACATATTTTACAACATATTGGCCCCTGAAAATAAAATTGACACTCAAACGTGACTTTTCAAACGTGCCAGTAGGTGGAGACAAATCCTTTTTATGATACTCACTATTTTCTCCACATACTGTAGAATGTTTGAAATGTGGTTCAAATATGCAGTATTTATTAAGAAAAAGAAGAAGAAGAATAGAGAAAAGGTTAAATAGTTGAAAGGTTTACCAAGAATTTGTGAATGTTAGCTCAATCATTTCATGCAGGCCTGACAAATGACACAACATCATAGTGAAAACCCTCAGTGAGCCAGAGTTTGGAGTATTATGGGCCAGCGTTTATTGCTCTATTTTGCCCCCTTGTGGAATAACAGAGATTAGCTTTTCCTGAAAATTTACTTCATTCAATTTATTTATTTTGTCATAATTTTCCTATGAATGTATTCGCCAGCCTAGACTTTCGGGTAAAAGGGCCCCCTCAAATTTAATCAAAACTTTTGGTTGTTGGTTTTCTGTCCTGTCATTAAAAAATAATTATGATAAAAAATATTTCAACTGCGTCGAGTAAGTGGAATAGGTGTTTTGATTGGTTTGGCTGTGCGTCCTTCATATTTGCCCATTGTTGATTGGTTTAGATTTGTTAATGGGCGGGTTATGAACTTGTGCATGTGTAGTGATTAGCTGATTTCGGATAACAGAAAATATAACAGTGAATCTGAAACACTAAATAAATAAATAAATAAAAACATCTGAAGGTAGATTTCTTAAAGGTAAGGAACTACTGCTGCACTTTATTTTACTGATTTTATAAAGCTTTTTCTTGGCATTCGTTTTATTCGCCTCACTGTTTTATGCCTACGGTCACATCAGCTTGTTCTCAGTTAATGGTAAGTGGGTCTACTGATATTTCTGAAAAAATGTTTACAAGATTCCAAATTCATAATTTAATTTAACTAAATAAATTAAATAATTCTAAATTATTAAAAAGTCCATGTACTGTCAAAATAAGGTGTAAAAAAAAAAAAAAAAAAAAAAATAGGTGCACGTGCAATAGGTGTTAGGTGTCGCAATAGGTGATTTGATTGGTTTAGCTGTGCGTCCGTCAAATTTGCCCTTTGTTTATTGGTTATGATTTGTTAATGGGCGGGTTAAGAACTTGCAGGTATAGTAGTGATAAGCTGATTTCGGTTTACCGGAAATATAACAGTGAAGCTGAATAAATAAATAAATAAATGAACTTCGGAAGGTAGGATTCTTAAAAGTAGGGAACTACTGCTGCACTTTATTTTACTGATTTTATTATTATTATTTTTTTTTTTTGGCTTTTGTTTGGCATTAGCCTCACTGCTTTATGTCTTCAGTCCTATCAGAGTGTTGGGAGGAATTTTATTTGACCAAATGTAACCAGAAAAAAAAAAAACTACACCCTTTTAATAAAACTAACAACTCTGTGTATCTGTTTCCTGGGATTACCGTCGAGAACAACAAAAAAGGAGAAAGGTGAGTGTTAACACAATGCCAAGATAGACAGACAATCAATGGTCTTAGAAAAGCAATTGTTGCTGCACATCATTCTCTAAAGGGTTATAAAAAACATTTCCAAACTATTTGGAATTCAACATTCTACAGTTACAAAGATTATTCACAAGTGGAAAGTGTTCGACAGTTGCTAATCTTCCCAGCAGTAAACCCCCAGCACATTCACCCCAAGGTCAGGCCGTGCAATGCATTTTGCAATGCAAAAAAAAAAACTACATCTGAGACCCTACAGGCCTCGCTGAGTATATTAAATATTAAAGTTCATAGCACAATTAGAAGAAGACTGAACAAGTAGGGTTTGTTTTGAAGGGTCGCCAGGAGAAAGCATCTTCTCTCTAAAAAGAACATGAAGGTCTGAGGTTCACAAAACTGGAAACAAGGAAAAAAGTTAGAAAATATATATACATGTCTTTTAATTGGCATTCCTATATTGCCCATAGTGTGTGAATGAGCATGTAATTGTGTGTGCCCTATATGCGGTGGCTTGGTACTAGATCCAAGGTGTACCGCGCCTTGTGCCGTAAGTCCCCGGGGTCTAGTCTCCAGGCCACACCCCCGCCCCCGACCCTTTATATATGATAACGCAGTATAGATGAGTGAGTGAGTGAAGATTAAAACACTAGAAAATCTAGTAACTGATCACTAGAAAAGCTTCAAAACTTGCTATACAGCAAAAAGTGTATAACACTGACTCTTTTTAGGTAACCTGTTAATTGTAATAAGCATGTAATAGATTTTAAATAATTATAATTATTATTTACAATAAGATAGATGTGGTATATAATAAGATGCTTATTGTATGCCACAGTCATATGTTATCTTCTTTTGATGTTGGGTGTGAACATCAACTGGAGCTTTTGACCTGTATCTTCATTATGTTATGCATTTTGCCCCAGCCACATGCACACTTGATTGATTGGATAATTGAATTAATGAACAGATGTGACAGTGTTTCTATAAATTCCCAGCTGGTGCTCATAGCCTACAGTTGCAGTGGGATGGTTCTATACACTCATCAAATGAAAGTCATGAAGGTCAATTGTTTGAGTCTCACCTTAGGTCTATGTGTATGGAGTTTGCAAGTATTCCATGGTGGGTTTCCCCCTGGTACCCACAGTCCACAGTAATATAGTGTGTGAGTCTCCTGGGATATGCTAGATGCCTCCCATAACCACTCATAGGATGGATGATACTTTTCTGAGGCAAAACGATTTAAAAACACATGTTTAGTTTCTACCCAAACTTTGGGTTAGTAAACCCAAAGAACATGGAGAACAAAGTTATTATTTTGGGGTAATAATACATTTCTGATAATCACTAGGTCAAAAATAGACACATAGTACATCTAATATTTAGTTATTAGTCCCATAGCAGGGTTCGCCTTTAGTAGATGCTTTTGGTCTCCATCAACAAACTACTGGGAGAATTCTGGTTAAATATTTGACCACTCTTCTTCATAGAATCATTAGGCGTAAGTTAAAGAAATATTACGAGTTCAAAATTGTCATGACAGTCATGTTCAAAGTGAGTTATATGCAATTCTGTACTATATGTGATCTAGTCATCTACTTTTATCCATATAAAAGATATTACACAAAATTAAATGTGCATTTCTTAAAAGATGCTCTAAAAATGCAGGTTTACATAAGGAATCTTTTATTTAAACACCTTTATTATTTTTATTTTTTTTTACTATACAGCTATTTCAGATTTTATCCATCAAACCAGTGAAAATGCATAAGTATGCACAGGGGAGAAAAACAATTTATTCACATAAATTCCCCATGAGCAAAAAAAAAGAACATGGTAAACTAGACACCAGGCAGTTAAAGTCTTTAACTTCTATTTGTATGCCAGTGCCCTAAAAACAAGTTGATAAATATAAAATATTAGAGCAATATCTTTTAGCTACAAAATAATGTACAAACAAACACATGACAAAATGTAGCAAAATGCATAAAAAAAAAAAAAAAACACTTTTAAAAAGAACATGATACAATATAGTTAGGAAACAGGAAAAAGTTGTTGTTAAAAAAAATATAATACTAATGTAAAATGACATTAAGCACCTGAACTATCCTGCCCTAATGAGTGTGTAGTGTATTATGTATTCATTTTTTATTTATTAACGTTATGACCACCAGGGGGCCACATAATAGCATAAAACCAGAAGTACCTTGTGTAAAAAGGAGGTAGATGGACTTGTGAGGGATGTATTTGAGCGGAATACAATCTATTTCTATGTTGAATGAGTGAAAAATTAGTATTTTTTTAGCTACACAGTTAATAAGGAATGTACGTCTTCATCAATCCATATGAACAAATATTATTAATGTTATAGAATATCACCAAAAAACAGGTTATAATGCAAAAAAGGACATTTTTATTCTTGAACACACCCAGTGCATTCAGCAGACCATGACGGGCCGATCTCGGCCACACTTGGAAATCACTCACACACGTGAGGAAAAACACCTTTCAAATACCTCAGGTATATAAAACATCAACAAATACAGAAAAAAAATAAGGACAAAATAAGTCTATTCTTAAATTAATGTTGTATACTGTTAATACACAGTACTGGTACAAAATACACACAATGCTGGTTTAAGCAGTCATCTTTTGTCGTTTTTTTTGTGTGTGTTTTTCTTAAATAGTCTGTCCAGAGTTGACCAACCAGCAGCAAACTCTGTAACTTCTTGCTTCAAAAGCATCCAAAAACCTCATGAGAGCACTGAAAATGTATCATGAGTTTCAGCCAAGTGATGTCAAGAACTCAGCATGTCGTTTCCATAAAAAGTCTTTTTAAAAGGTATAGTGAGTGATGATCTTTACAAAGTGATGAAAAACCAAAACATCCAGGTCTCCATCATACACACAAAAATCATGTCCAAAGTAGTGATTGTCGTTTCCCTTAAAAATCAGGGCTACTTCTCACTTCTTGAAGGGACAAAAACGGGGACACAGCTGGCTTGCCAGAAGCTTAACATCACTTGGGTTCTTCAGTAGAACTACATCCTGGTTAGCAGAGAGGACCTGCAATAAGATCAGAGAGATAAATCAGGATAATGTGGTTGTATACGAGAATAATATTCAAACTCTTAATCAGATTTTGACGTCGAGAGCGCAGGGAGCGTCACCCTTGACATGTGACTTGATGATGTTGGCTCATCTGACTCATCACACTAAATCCAAAGGCATTTATCTACCTGACATACAGCTGATGTGCCCAACTTCCTGTCTCTCATCTCATCCCTGTTCCCTGTCTGCTACAGAGTTAATTTCTTTGCACTAAAGCACTGACAGTTGTGCTCTCGCCTCTCGCCCGGGCCTGAGCACATTCTGCTGATCCACACAGAATCCTGTAATGTGACAGATCCTGTCGCAGTGGGGAAAACGCCTCTCTCTATCCATCACTCTCCCTTGTACACCCCCTCCCTCTATGCTTTGGACGGGTGTTAGGAAACGTGACTGCATACAGAGCCAAGTGGACTCTCCCTAGCCAGACACTGGGGAGGGGTTGCGTTTAGTCATCTTTTGCTACCATTACCAGTGTTCCATGCTGTGCTTTTCAATATGGTGCTGTAACAGTGTTTTCCACTTGGCGGATTAATGGGAATTTTATTCTCTCTACTGATACTAGATCTGCATGTTTTATTTATAAAGGTTTTTTAGGAATCATTTTATTCATCATTCTGATCGCATAGCCTCAAGGTGAACAATTTTCCCATAACAGCTTGCAGCCAGGTGTTAACTTTCTTACTTTATTGTACATGCATAGTGCGAACTGTCATAACACAGCTGAGTGATTAATGCACAGATAGGGATATCAACAATGTAGTACTCTAGTCTGGCCTAAACACAAAAGCCCAAAGGCTGTCATGACCAATTGTTTAGCGATGATGATTGAATGCTTACAGTCACATACCTCAGAGCTTTCCATCTGTCTTTCTCCATGGTGTTCTCCGGTCCCTCGCACTCGTAGGACGCCAGATACAACGCTGTCAACAGATAAGAGAGAGTGTGATGCGTCACTTCATCAAAGGCCTTGTTTTTAACTCATTTCTATCTCCTGTGTTTTCTCAAGGGAGGGAATACTTCACACTTGAGTTAATCAGCGTACGTGACGTGCGCAAGACACACTGCTGTCTGATTACTCAACACCTATCAGACTTGACATGACGATAGGTATGAGGCAGCAGTGGGATTTTCTGTGTAAATTGTGTTGTTACTAAATAGATTACAGAGCTATGTGTATTTATTCAGCAGATTGGCCGTGCTCTCTGGGTGGGAGGGATGTCATCTGTCTCTCCTCCCTGTCAGTGGAAGTGATTCTAGCCAATCGTGGGTTTATAAGCTTATGTATGCAGAAGAGGGCAGTGTGTGTGTTAAGCTCTGCATACAAATGGCCTTAAAGGAGTTATTTGCATTCGTAGACTAGAACCCAAACAGTCATGGAAAAAATCTACAAGAAAGTGGTGTATATTCTAGTCAGCTTGGGATGCACTTGCCACACTCGTACCTAGGTCTGTTAATGATTAATCATTGATCAATGAATTGCCACTAAGAATTTAATCGATTAAAAACGGATTAGCTGATAAGGTTTGGTTGAGCAAACAATCAGCGTTAAAGAATTAACATTAACCTTATCTACTTGCACAAGCTGCTGCTATGTTAAGAATGCTAACCTTGACAGGCAACCTGTGTGCTAGTGTTTTCTTCGCTATCTTTACATCCTTTCTACATCTTGCGTATGGGGGTTATTCAGAGACAGATCTGGGGGTTTGATTCTGTAAAGCTGCTCTGCGACAATGACTATTGTTAAAATCACTATATAAATAAAACAGAATTTAACTGAATTTGGGTTCGTGTGTGTGTGTGTGTGTGTGTGTGTGTGTGTGTGTGTGTGTGTGTGTGTGTGTGTGTGTGTGTGTGAGAGAG
>JAQQZT010000014.1:15228438-15239968 GCA_030068275.1 Clarias platycephalus
GTGTGTGTGTGTGTGTGTGTGTGTGTGTGTGTGTGTGTGTGTGTGTGTGTGTGTGTGTGTGTGTGTGAGAGAGACTGAGCAGGTCAATGCTCTGTGCATTTAAATAAGATTTTAACCATTTTAAATGAGTAAAATTGTAAATATTGTAGTGGGCCACCAGAATAAATCGGTGTATCGGAAACACTGGATTGTGCCGCAAAAACTGTTTACATATAAATTAGCATGAGCGGCAAAGGTGTTTGTGTCTGGTGTTTGTGTCATTAATTGATTGGTAACGTGTTCGACTGTCGGTTGAGAAATATGTGCTGCCTGCATGAAAATATCTGCTTTACCATCCTCGCTGAAGATGGGAGCGGTGAGGAGGTACTGGAGAATCTTGCGGTCCTTCTCAAACGGGCACTCCACTTTCTTCCAGGTCATGAACTCGTTCATCTGCTTGGCCAGCTCCCAGTATTTCTGCCCAACGAAACAAGAGAAAGCATGTTAAAGCCCGGCTTCAAGTCACAGCATTCAGCAGACACCCACAGCAAGAAAGCTTTATGCTGAAAACTTCCTCATTGTGTGTGTGCAGCAACGGCCTGTGTTTGGATGTGGCCGTTGCTATGATTAGCCAACAGTTTCCTCAACAGTTATGAAACTATTAAAATGGACAATAGCAGTTTCCACTTCCTTTCATTAAAGAAAAAAGACTGTTTAAAAAGCTTACCTCAAAATTGACGTGTCCATTGGGGAGCCGGTTTGCACATCCTTCATTGAGGATGATGATGTCTTTGATCAAGAGGCTGAAGAATGGAATGACAATCTGAAAAAGGGGAATAATACAATCATGTCATGGGAATAAAAACAGATTAAAAAAAGTTGTTGTTGTAGTTACTAGAGTTCAGTCATATGCATGAACATACAAGGTAATGTTTGGTCTTCGAATATAAGATGCAGGTGAATAATTCCGCCGTCTTGTAGTTTAGTTATCTCTAAAAGCAGTGTATCAAAGTACACCTGTTTCTACCACTCTAGCGTGCAATTACAGTGACTCATAGAAGACGGCAGAGACCTTGTAAAGGAAACACGAGCTCGGCTGTCACGCAACACCTGAGCTGAAATCCCTTGCAGCGAAATGCATAATGCAGTTGTGTGTTTAAAAGCAAAAACAAGAACAGCCACCCACCACTGTCACGCAAAAACAGAAATGTTAAAGCAGAATTTTGTATTTAAAAAGTATTGACAGGACAAGTAAGCCTTCATAAAATGTTCATTATGGTGAGGCTATACATTAGGGAGCGATAATTACTGACTTGTAATAAAGGGTTTTAGAGAATATTTACGTCATCATCATCAACCCGAGCAACAGGCACAAAAATAAATAAATAAATAAATAAATAAAACCAAAAAAAAACTTTTGTATGATATACAAGGGTTTGAGTTAGCTGTGTTAAAGCTGTAAATATATAACTTTCAATACACATATTGTTTGTAGTTTTCGTTCACCATGACTATAATGACGATAGGTTTGTTTTTTTTATTGCTGAGGAAGTACTATAAGTATGTAAGATGAGTCAAACTTAAATAATCTGAAGACAGGCTTAGTAAATAATACCACAAGACCCAGATGTTTTTGGCCCAGTGGGTCTTCTTAATTGATAGAAATAAACAGAAGGACAAAAAGTCACTGAACTACAGTACATGCAAAAATCGAGCAGGGCAAGCTGTGTATCTACATTTATTCCATGTGCTTAAATGCAGATTTAACATTTCTATAAGTTGTTTATAGTCTGCAGCCTTTTAATAGAAGACACAACACAATTTGCTTAGGTTCCTGTGCGTCTCCAAATACAAAACAGATCTGATTCGGGCAAAACAAGGTTGCAGGGTTGCCACCAGTGTGAGGAGGAAAGTCTGTCAACAAACACCCCCACCCAATGAAGAGAGTAGGAGAACTGAACATTCCATGGCTTCTTGGGAACATTCTGTCTCATGAACACAGAAAATACAGCTCCTTCCCACACCATATTCACAAAGGGCCATCATCATCATCATCAACATGATGTGTCTCATCAGAGAACGAGTCAAAAATGTGACAAAGACGGTCAGTGTTTGTGTCTAAATGATGAAACGCAGCACGTCCGCTGAACTGTACATAGCCGAGGGCAGTCTGGAGCAAGTCGTCCCGGGTCAACATCGCTCTTGGAACTGGCCGCCTTCCACGTTGTTCCAGAGAACAGAATGTTTTAAAGAAAAGGCAGGACGTCCACTGTGACGTCTCACCCAGAAAATTCTGCCCCATTTATGGCTCAGTCCTTCCAGAGTGTGCCCTTTGAGGAAGCTTTGTTACATAATGTTTTTGGGCAAAGCTAAGAGCACACGCAGTTTGGCGGGAACACTGGGAGCGCTTGATAGAAGCGATAACGCAATGCCCAGTGAAAGAAAATGACCTCAGTTCACAACTTTGCCAATGTGGTCCTCATTTTTGGCTACGATTTTGTTTGATATGATCTTCATCCATGCCATTATAAACAGTGTAATTTTCTCTTAGTACCACAAACACGTTGTTGTTTTCTGCCTGTACGCTCAAGATATCTGACATGTCAAAAACAGTTTGAAAAACACATGCAAAACAAGACGTCTAACTATTTGCATGGCAAGGCCCAGAAGAACAAAAGTGAAGAGTCAGGCTCAGGTAACAAGAAATACTTGTGCAGCAAGAATATTCTTGTCTGACAGCAGGCTTACCTTTTCTCTGCTGGTATGCGCAGTTATAGATCTTTGTGTGGCACCACGTAGCGCTGTTCTGTAGTTGTAGAAGTTGCTGGATGGGTCCATCTGGTGCTACGGAAAGAAAGTAAACATTAGGATTGTGTTTCCGCAGCAATGACCTGAGGAACTTCTTTCCGAAACCATCCCAACAAATGTTCTTACTAATTTACTTTCACTGAGAAAATAAGTGATGCGTGCTCAGGAGCGTTCTTCCAGGGGAACATGGTTATCAGCGCCATCTTGTATAAAGTTAACATTTGCCCAAAATGTCTAAGTGTTATAGAAATGATGAGTGTGAAACCAAAACAATCCCTGTCCAACATGGCTGGATTTCTTCAAACGTCCACTTAAGGACGATGCCTGCAGGTTTAACATTCTAGGTTTTGACAGGGAAGACAAAGAGCCACCTTAAACCCTTTAATCTTCAAACTCTCAGATCTCCCGAGTGTGTGAGGAAAAAGAGAACATTGCTTTACTAACTCCTGTCTGCTAGAGGGGGAAATATATCATGGAGTGATGGAGCACCGAGAGTACGTAGACAGAAAGCCCCCTGAAGACTTCTTACAAAACTGTATTTACACACTGAAATGCCAAAGCCCTGAAATCTGGGAAGAACTGTGTCACTGTGGAGGTATAGAAAATGGGGATGGGTGTACGTTTACTTTAAAAAAAAGTCAATTATTCAGCTCATTGACTATAAAGATAAAGCAAATCCTGATAATCATTTGTTGAGGCTAAATTAGCCGCATGCAGGAAGAATCAATTGTTCCATTGTTTTAAAAACATTTTCAAGCCCAATTAAAGGCGAACCTCTGAGCAGAAAGGATATTTACTTGGGATGAATGGGTCTGCATATTGTCGTAGACTGAGCACCATGCATGAGTGAGTCACTTGGACAACACTGATAATGTGTGTTTGGAGTGCTGTGTTAGAAAGTGTAGTGATTCACTCTTGTTATTCCCACTCATGCTCCTACACATTCATATCTCACGACTATGATGACTCAAGATCATACATAAATATCTTAATACGAGAAAGAAATGAAATACTAACCTCCAAAATGTCAAACTTGGCTGTTTTCACTTTGGCCCAGGTCTTTTTTAGCCGCGATACTGGAGTCATATTCATGCCAGCTGTAGAGGAGACAGAAACACACACACACACATATATCAGGTCAGAACGAGACAACACCCAAGTCCCATTTCCTGACACAGCTGCAATTTTGCAGCTTTTAATCCACAGGAACAATAGCATTAGTGGGTGCATCACTTCCCCCTAAAAGTCTGGTTAGTATTTATTACTGAGACAAGCTATAACTGGGAGAGATCAGCAAGACTAGAGCGATGAGGTCATCGCACTAGTGAGACTATCTGTTCGATCTGTACTGCACTGATCCGTCTAGTCATGACAAAAGCAAAAGTCATTCAGCAGTCTTTATCTGATGACTGAGTGACTCTGAGAGCAGATGGTGTTATGGTTTGGTTCTAGATTTTGAACAGGCAGGAGAAGTAGAACTAAAGAATTACTATTACTATTTCAGGTCTGTATCTGGGGAAAAAAATAACTTTTTTATTCTCAGAACACTGATTATCTCATTAGAGATATTATTTTTATTTAAAGTCAAGTCACACTGCCATCACTTCAAACAAAAATCTGATACCATCTACACCGAAGTTACAAAAGAAGTCCATTTATACTGCTGACAGGTGATGGGTACAGATCTCTCCCATCTCCCTCCTCTGTCTACTGTCTTTGAAAATGGTGAGAATAATGTCTTAGCCTCATGCCAAGACTCGTGCTCATGGCCCATTCACCCAGGACAATAGTTTACCCTCCACGCAGTAAACCTTTCTCATGACTGTTTTGTTCTCGGCTGCCG
Organism: Clarias platycephalus; assembly: GCA_030068275.1. Classification (NCBI taxonomy): domain Eukaryota; kingdom Metazoa; phylum Chordata; class Actinopteri; order Siluriformes; family Clariidae; genus Clarias; species Clarias platycephalus. The sequence continues at coordinate 15,233,069 of JAQQZT010000014.1, forward strand.
ACGCTAATATGTGATCTCTCTCTCTCTTTCTCTCTAGGGAGAACACTTGTACAAGACTACTGGCCTATTGGTTTGCCTCTAGGGAAAGTCCTAGAAAGGGACAGCTGGTTTCACTCCTCCTCCTATCTTTCTCTCTCTCATCTATGGAGATGGTCAGTGCTGACCATCTGCGTGCAGATCCCTGGCTCCAACCCAGCAGCTGCTTTTTTATCCCAAACACTAATCTGTCACTGACCTAGCAATGGTGCGTTTTATCGCTGCTACCATACAGTAGAACTGCTGTAAAGAGAGCCCTTCTTTATGCTGACTCACCAGTGTAATTTCTCCTTGAAACATTTCATTATGCCAAGAAAAGCAATAATGTTCATGCAGAATGACAGTAATTTCAAAATTCTTTTAAAAAAATTATTGCTTGTCGTCCCCCAAACATTTACCATTCTTACATTTTAATCATAGGTAGTATTAAAGATTAGAAAGTGAATGATCAAGCTGAACAAAAACTTAACTAGAGCTGGAGGCAACACAAGGTTTTCTAAGATAGCTGAGCAAAAAAAACACAATTGAAAGCACTCACAAATGATGGCCATGAGAGAGTTGAAGTTGCCGATATTGAAGCATTCCCGTGCCACGTCGATGAAGAACTCGATGACGCGAGCTCGGTGCTTTTTCTTCACAGGCTGTACGGTAAACAAAGGAAAGCAATATTTATCATGCAAGCTGTAAATGCAAGGACGCAGCATCACCACGGAAAACCAGGAGTACGTCTTGTTTACTAATAACAAGGCACGCCAACAAAGGACAACCCTTCCCTGGGGTTAGGGAAAAAAAATTCTAACTGTAAATCATATAGCCACTTTGACGTTGTTGTACTTTGTAATTATCTCTCATTATGAAAGGCCTCGTGGGTTAATTTGCGTAAGTAATTGAAGGGCACGGAGAGAATGCGAACTCACCATGCAGATCTCGGTGGCTACCAGGTAGCTCAGCCTGTTGAACCACTCCACATACGCCTCCAGGTTGCTTGCCTTCTTGCGATCAGTAAAACTATTCTGCAAAAGAAATTTTTCACAGCATTAGATAAGCTAGATTCAGACACGCAAGCAGACTTAAAAAAATAATACAATATCTTAATAACAGTGTAATATGCAAGAAATAAAACACAACAGTGTGTTCTGGTAAATTAACCTAAAAAAGTGTGATGTGATCCACTTCTGCCTCAAAATGTACATTAAAGCAGATATAAACGGTCATTGCAGTGCAAGTTATTTATAAATTAATGCGTAAAACCCCAGAGACTTTCAAAAGATAACTAATGGCATATAACACTGGAGCGCACCATTAAAGAGAAAATAACTTGCCATCCTCTGTGGGCCATGACTCTCGCCCTACACACAGGCTAAACGCTTGTGTTGCATTTTCTTGGGTGTGAGTTTTTCTACTTTCTTTTCTCATGCTCATTCCTTGCATTCTTCTGCATTGACCATGCTATTCCCAACACAAAGGGCGGCCCAGCCTGCCGTCTCTTTTCGATAGACAGTCTCATGGAGGCATGTCTGAGACGCGAACACTTGAAAGAGACGGCTAACTCCATGGAAGCAAAAGCGCGCCAATGCGTCATTCCACTGCCTGTTGCTTAGCAGCTGACTGCAAGAATTTTCTGACAACATGGTGGGTCTGAGCTGACCTTGCGATGGGAGTTTCATGAGAGACTAGGATACGGTCAGGGGAGAAAAAAAAACCCAGGCAAAGTAAATGGATGGTGAAAGTTCTCAGTTTGCTGTGAGTGAAAAGTCACAGTATCGCCTCAGGGTTGTGCAAATATTAGCCGCATTGATTTGTTCGAGTTTGGTATTTGTTTTCTGGAACTCTGGGGAGAAATCCAAAAAAAAAAAAAAACACTTCCCATACAAACTGCTTGAACGGTGATGTTACCTGTTCATTGTCGATTGTGTCTTTCTGGATAAACGCCCGGACAAATTCTTCTGGTCCTATGTAACTCAGTCGCTCCTGGAAAAGTAAATGGAAGATGAAGTTAATGAAGGCGCGTGTACGTAATGTAGGTATTATTATTAGACCAGGCAATAGGATATCGCATGAATGCTCACCATCTCGATATGTGTTAGCTGTTGAGCCAGAGTGAATGTGTCACTACAGATGGTCAGGATGTCTCTCTGGATAGACTGAGGCTTGGTTTTCAAAACCGTTAGTCTGTCTGGCACTGTGGAGTTGATCCTGGACAAGTTTTCTTCGTACTGACTTTGTGTAGTGAGTTTACGGATCAGGGTTTGTGTCATCTGCTGCACTGCTTTCCTGTAGACCTAGAGACACCCAAACGAGAGAGGGCAAAATTAGAGCTGAGCTCGCACCAAGATTTACAACAAGGCTACTTTTTAGTGCTGGCCATTACAGAATAATGATGAACCAGTAAAAAATATGAGGATATGGCCTGCAGAGATAAGAATGATGACTAGAAACATTAAAATAATCTTGTTGAAAAAGCATTGGATGATGCAACAGTTGCAGCGATGGTGGCACAAAGCATATGGGATCTTCGGGTTGTAAAATGAAAACAATGAAATGTTTCTTTTTTGTTTGTATTTCATTTGTCTGTTCAAGCATTTAATTTTTCACTTGGTCAGACAGTTAAAAGAACGAAAGTACTGCTGACTTGGACGAACAGTTACATAAAGACTTCCTGCACTATTATGCAAGAGCAGTGTTGTCCAGAGATATCCTCTCAGAAACCTTCTAATAGAACTGGCAGGCTACCCATTTCCTGCCGTAACCCTGTCCCTTAGGTCCTGTAATCTTATAACAAAAGCTTGACACGGTTCAGAACACGCAGTTGTATAACTAGGATGGAGCAATGGTAACACATTACCCTGAGTGTAGCAAGAGAGTTGAACTGTCTGTCTATTCCATCTAGACAGTGCTACACATAGCGGATGTGCTTCTTTTTTCTGTAAATAAACTGTAAACACGCTGTGTTGTAATCTGAAATCTAAAGTTTGGTTGTCAAAATGTCTCTTGTTTTGGACCTAAGGTGAAATACAGCTGGCTAGATTTCTGTTAAGCTCTGTGAAGACAGATGGGAAATTGAAGACAGTCCTTCAATCTAACGACGATCTGGTAATGACAGACTGTTGGTTCTTTGTGGCCTCACAGCCTAGAGGATGTAATAAGCAGCTTTGGGCTAAAGAAACCTGAATTCCTGAATTCCCTGAGGTCCATGCATAACAAGATCCAAACTATTATGCTAATCGGTTTAATCTGATACGAGGAGTAAATAATTCCTTAAGAAAATATTTTTTTCCTTTAAAAGTAGAGTTCCTTCTGCTCGGATGAGGCCAATTTGCAGGAGATCAAAAAGGTTGCTTCTTCAGGAGCCACCATATGGGAAAGCTTCTGGCATCACCACAAAAAAAGAGCAAGTGGTGGTTATTTTCAGAAACAATTCATGAAGATAACTGGCTGACATTTTGAAGCAGCAGGGAATTTCTCGCTTGTTGTAGAAAGAGCCACTTCTGTGCCGTCTCCTCGCTCGAAGTCGGCATATGCGACAGCTGACCTCGTGATACGACCTGCTGTGCTCCGGCGTAAACACGGCCTGTGCAAAAGGTGAACTGAAGCCACCGGTCAGGCACAAATCACAGAGCTGGGTTACACTGGGCTCTGGCTTCCCTATATAGATGACCACATCCGTAATAACAGTCTCAGCACACCGAGACGCTAAAGAACGAACTGTGGTCTGGAGACAGATGTTACAGTGTTTATTCTAGGCTCAATCTAGCCAACATCCAAGATCTGCAGCACAATGACGAGCTCTTGCTTACAACTGGCTGTATCGGGACAAGTAAGTAGGTATAGATGAAGGAAATATGTACGAGATACAAGTGGATGCGTCAAACTCCTGGCTCCTTGAAGGTTAGAAATAATGCTGCTTATAATACCAGTCGCTGAACTGGTTTAATGACATCACAACGCATTCCTACCGCACTGTCAATCAAATTATACAGATCTAGTAAATGCAACAAAATGCTGCCTCAGTGTCCTTTAGTATGTTTTTAACATTGATTTTTCGTAGGTGCAGCTGATAAAAAAGGCGACTCGAACAATAACACATCAGTGTATTAGAAACGCCATGGGAGAGTAAAATGTTAATTGACTAAGCTCCTGGGATTGTCTTGCTTTTCTTTAATAATCTAACCTAAATAGCCTCCTGCTGCTAAGTAATTCCCTACCAAGAAGCAGCATGAGACCAGATGGTTTTCCTAAATCAATTTTCCTTTAATATCTTCCTGCAAAATCAGGTTTTCTTGTTGTAGATGGGAACCGTTCGCCTAAACACGGAAATCAAAAAAGACTGGTCGGCACGGCCAATTTCAACCTAATTCATGTTGCATTAAATAAATAAATTCATGAAACACCAAGAAGTAAACCGCAATGCAGAAACTCTTCTACTCATGATAGCGTGCTACATTTCAAGTGCACTTTATGTGAAGTTTACTAACAATATGCAGTTTTTTTTTTTTTTTTTTTTAGTAGAAAGAAAATAAATGCTAAAGCGGTGACATTCAAGTCAGCTTTAACTGAACTATTTGAATGCGGCATGTGGAGGAGCACCAGAGGAGACAAAAGCAGCCACACAATAGAGCTTTCTTCTTCTCTCCCGCTCTCTTCTTGTCAGACACGACAAACTGCTTTGGATCTGGAGAAATCTCTCCCCTCCCCCAAGAAGTGGCTCCCACTTCACCCCACGTGTTGGAACCTCCAGAAGTTTATTGCTTTTTTTAGGGAATGCGTTGGGGTTTTGAGGAACAGACTGTCAACTTTTGTTGCTAAAGTTTTCTCCATAGCTGGAACAGAAGTTTGTGTTGGTGCATTTTTTTTGTTTTTCGTTTGTTTTTTTAAGACACACTCACCTCATCTCCAGTGCTCAATCGTTGTGTTAATTCTTTTAGACTCCTCATCATCCGCTCATCCCGGAAATCGTAAGGAAACGTCTCGGTCCACTCTGTTAGCAACTGCAGGATCTTGGGAGCAAGCTTTCTGATTCTCGTCTGGAAAAAAAAAGAGAGAGAAAGAGACCCCAAAATATGTCATTATGCAATTAAAAACAGGCACAAGTTCTGTTCCGCATGAAATCTAGTGTGATTGAGGGTGTTATTGTGATCACAGTAGTTCGTTACCTTATCTGCCGAAGGATCACTGAGCTTCTGTTGGTCTGTACACAAGTGGCAGACTTTACACATGAGCTTGTGTGGATGAATGAAAAGACGGGAACTGAGCAAAAACGTAAAGATGTACGTCCTCTGCAGATTAAAACAGGATAGCGTTAATTAAGCTGTACAAAAATGTTATTTTATTTGTTTAGCGCTTCGAACAATCTACTTTTGTTATATATTGACACAGGAATAGGCTCACAGAATGATAACCATTAGGCTAGATGTGACTGTTGACTGTATAGTTAATGCTATGTTGTGTATGTAAGAGAGATAAACCAGTCCTCACATCAGGATAGTAAGTCACGGTGGGGACTAAGTGTTGAATGAGGGCCTCCAGAGACCCTGACACCAGGTTGTTGTCATGGTAATATAAGCCGCTGTAGTCCTCCTCTTTTGTCTGGTAGAGGTTGTTGTTGTAGCCGTTGGACCCAAACATAGCTGGAAAGGGTGGCGTTTGAGGCATTTTGTCCTGTTGAAGGCCAGACAGGATATAATTAGTCCACATTCTGAGGAATCACAGTCAAGATTTTGTTTACCTTCGCATGGAACCCAAGGTCCCTGAAATCATTATGGCAAGTTGAGTGGAAAATTACTCTTCTTTTGGAAGGGCACTCATGGGGATACATCCTGTATGATTAATCTAGTTCTGCAAACACCTTTTCTTTTTCCCCCCTTAATATCCACGCTGGAGCATTCTGAATGCACATGATCTCTCTCTCGCTCATTCCCTCAGTCACTCACACCATAATAGCACAACAAAACTGTGTTCACTGTTGTCTCGTACAGTTGCCGTGGAACAAAATAAGCATTTAATTCGCTCTTGATTCACATGGCCGCTCAGCGCAGCTCAACACAGAGAACCTTTTTCACTGAGAGAATCAAGCGCTTCATTCCACATACTTGTCCTGTAGGCCCTTGTGCAACCTTTCACCACCTCAGGCGCCTCCAAAGTCAAAGAAGTTTGTGTACTGGACTTAGCCTAATGTCAACTCAATCTCTAATGTTCCAAGATGAGATCTCGGTTTCCTAGAGATGGTGCGCAGCCTTGGGAGGACACGCGGCCCTCTCGATAAAGAGCCTTCTCAGTCGAAGCACAAGGCGCCCAGGGACCTGCAAATAATAGCCAGCTCCAATGGACGCCTGCCTATTCAGGCCCGCATTTAGCTCCAGGCGTAAGAGTGCCAGGGTTAGACACGGGTGTGCAGGGAAGAGGGGGCTGCCATACGTTTTATCTACACACCCCTCTCCTTGCCTTTTTCATAACACAACAGAGATTTGCATTAAAATGGGTGATAAAAGTCAGAGCTGTGCCCCCACACGCATCTGTTGCAGCATGTGTTCAGCAATCCCACGTCAAGGACATGAACAGCCTGGGACTTGGGTGAATTTATTTAAATTTTTTTATATATGTACCTTAAAACTGATTGGGGGGAAAAAAAAACAAGTGTTCATCAACCCTAACAAAATTTAGCTGTTTGTAAAGACTGGGCGATATGGCTGAAAACTGTATCACGATATCAGTGTTTCATATTGGTCGATATCAATAATTATTGATATCTTTTATGACTCATTTAAAATAAGGATCAGGAGAAGAATACATTATATTTAAACATTTTTATTTTAAACTTAACCTTCCTATGATCATAGTCCCATCAGTTATTAAGACAGAAATGTC
>JAQQZT010000014.1:15256878-15275560 GCA_030068275.1 Clarias platycephalus
TGAGGATGGGTTCCCTGTTGAGTCTGGTTCCTCTCAAGGTTTCTTCCTATTGCCATCTCAGGGAGTTTTTCCTTGCCTCCTTCGCCTTGGCTTGTTCATCAGAGACATTTCATTCATCATTCATTCATCTCATTATTATCTAGATACATTTTTCACACACATACACACTTCCATAAATTTTTTGAATTTTAATTTTTGTGAAGCTGCATTGAGACAATGACCATTGTTAAAAGCGCTATATAAATGATGATCGTTGGAGAACTTCTGCAACCTTAGGATTTACATTACTAGGAGTTTCACCTACAGTTATGTGATTTTGTGAGCGTGTGAGTGTCCTGGGACAGGGTCGGCATCTACCATGACCCTAACCAGGAGAAAGCACTTACTGAAAGAAAAAAAAAAAAAAAACACATTTCCTGACTAACTAGTGAAAAAAAAAATCATGCTGGAACACAACGGCAAAAAAAACAACAACGACAGATAGGATCTCATAGCCTAATGTCTCATTTGTGTAAGACTCACACGATAAGATTCACTGATGAACTCAGCCGAGTCAGAGACAGGTCAGTTTGAGACACCTCATCCTCCCACCCTCTCCTCCTCTGTACCCCATTAGTCACAGAGCTGAGAGTGTCAGCCAGTCTCTGCACCTGTTTTGTCGCACACACTCATACACACACACACACACACTTACAGACCCGAGGGAATAATTATTCCCTTGGGAAAAAGCCTGAAGCTCTTTAGGTTGGCTGATGTTTTTTTTATTTGACTCCAATACATACATTTGTCTTCCTATTCTTGTGAGGATCTTACAATGCTACACCTAAAGAAATACAATGCTACACCTAAACCTAATACCTGAAGTAGTTTGTCCTTAAAAGATTTTTTTTAAAAAGCTTCAGCACCACCCAAACTGTCAGATATTCCTATCTTTGTGAGGATATTTGGTTATATAAAAATGTGCTCACACACACACACACACACACACACATCCTCAGACATAGTCTTTGTTTCTTTGTCTTAATTTTCTCAACAGCAGTCACATATGCAGGACCCTGCACACAGACTCGCTGAAAAAAGAAAAAATCTTCTAAGGTGTGTGTGTCACCTTTATATCTGCTGAAAGCTGCCTTTGTACACAGAGCTGTAATATGTATTTCAAAGAGGCGCCTGCTACCTTGATCTGCTTGACTGCACACATTATTTAAAGTCGCATGGAGGGAAATCAACACCAGTTAAGCTCTGCCTATTACACTGGCACATGTTCCTCTCGCTCAACCAAAGGATGGTTTGAATAAAAAAATATATATTTTTAAAAAGAAGATTCAAAGTTGAGTGTGAGTGTTAAACCTGATTTGGAGAAAATTAAGATAGTAAGAGTTTGGGATAGGAATCACCAGTCACCACCCGATACAATATTATCACGTTGCCTAGGTGCTAATTCAATTAATACTGCAATTCTGTATGTTTCACTATATTATATAAATATCCTGATTCTATATTATTTGTATATTATTTTGTTACAATTTTTAAACCTTAAAAAAAAAAAAAAAGTTGGTTTTTCTAAGGTATAAAATTCAAAAGCTGCATACCTTAGCTTTATTCAACAGCTTCACAAACAAACTGAACACGAGTTATTAATATAGCCCATTGCTTATAACATTAGTTTTCTCACTTAAAAACAAAGTGCAGCATTTAAACACTACAAACTAACTTCAAATACAAGAGTTTAACATTTAACTTAAAATTTTTACTGAGAAACGCGTATCTGTCATCCGCCATACTTATTATTTCTAAACAAACTTGGCAAATAATTCACTCCTCCAACACGGGATGTCGGTGCGGGAATCGTTTAGAGTGTACCTCCTGTAGAACTATAAAGAAAAAGTGACGTTTTACCCCCTTACATGCCTCCAAAGTTGTAAGAATGCGGCTGTGCCCAGTTTCTAACATGGGCACGCACAGCTTCAAACACGTGTGTTTCGAGGATAATTAACACACTTGGTGTTTTGAGACTGATGAAAGTGTGTGTAATGAGTGTGTTTGAAACTAAATTGTTTGACTAAAGAGTCATGTTCAGTCATGGCTGATTAACAGCCAATTCCGGTCACTGGCTGATCGACCAGTGCATCTCAATTATAAATGTTATGAATAATTTAAAAATTTATTGTGGAGTCAGTGCGATCCATGAATCAGCACACAGAAGAATCGGGATTCATAATTGAATTCATAACTGAAAAGAATAACATATGCTTTATCCTATAATTTACATTACTTAGAGTACAAAACTGCTGTCAGAGTCATACAGTTATAAAATATTAACCACAAGTTCGATCCACAGTGCTAGCATTTTTTTATCCTAACTAAAAACTTACTATGAGCTATTCTGGATTCTAAGCTGAATCACTTACAACACAAAAAGTGGTCTTGGAGAACCCCGTACACAATATAAAAGCAGAGAAAGAATGCACGAAAGCATATTTGAATGTTTTGTCCTGCTGAACAATTTAACAATTGACAAGAAATGTAATCTCTCTTAACAGAATCAATTCTTATTCTGCCAAGAGCAAGCATGCACCATGAATTAAACATGACTCAACCTCTTTAACCAAAGAAAAGGAGACAAATGAAAAGAATAGAAAAAAAATATTCCCTAGATCCTTCAGGCTAAACATAGATTTCTTTTGTGTAGAACAAATCTCATGCAGCTTAATTTACTCCCCTGATGTCTTATTTGTTCTACTGTAAATGAACCAAGCAGACTGATGCTTTATTTCCATACATTTGCAAGTATTTCTTTTTTGCTATTACAAGCCTTTTTTTTCCTTACATAAAATAAGAGCCTGGCCCAATGAGTAATTCTAGACAATGCATTTTTTCATCATCATCAAAATAAATTGCTTATGGTACATTTAACTTACAATGGGTTTGTCTTCGAACTTTCAGTGATTTTTTTGACAGTATTACATATTACAATTTTACAACATAGTGTTTCATGCTCAATTGTATTCCTGTCTTAACTGTGGGCCCCTCGTGTGTCTACAGTATGTCAGCGGTTGAATAGGTGACTTGGGATCCCTCGTCGTTCAGGGCCTGTCCACTGTAATGTTTCACACATTCCTGCTTCCAGCTTCCGTGTGAATCAAAACTACGAATGTCAAGTTAAACTTCACCAGTTTATATCTCCGAGCAGATCACTGCTTTTGCTTTGTCTTGAGTGAGTTTTAGGGATAAACTGCTATGCAGCCATTTATCTATACATTCGTTTCAATTTGAAATTTATATCCGGAATTTTTTATTTCTGTAAATCCGTTTTATTAAAAGCACCACACAAATGAATAAAATTTTGCTTTGTATGTGTTGATCTCTTCTGTGTATGGCTTGCTACCTGGTGTTGACCTTTTGGGTAACCATCACTTCTAGATAACACGTTGTAAGTAGTGGTTTAAACAAGGTTGGCACCATTTACGTATTATCTGTTTCTGGTTTTGGGCTAGCTAGGGAATGATGAAAGAAGTCACTTTTTGATGGTTAGTTACGGTATTGCATTTAGTTAGAGGAAATTTTGTTTATGTAATTGGCCTTGTCGGCTTCCGAGGCTTTAACCACTTCGAGTGAAAATAAAGTACCAAGCGAAAACAATTTTGGTGTACAACTAATGTACACAACCACTGTTCTGTACCTGAACATTAAAATGAAGCTTCTGTAATTCACTAAAGCAACTGTTTATAAAAAGCTAAATAGTTTAAAATGTAGAGACATCCTGCTGATCTTTGATGTTACAACCACTAGCTGAATAGAGAACTACATATTTATTATCTAACCTAACAATACTAGGGCCTTATAAATATGTTCCCAATGCACTGTTCTATCCCATTAAAGACTATAGGAACCTGGAAGCAGATGAAATTCATCTTTAGGGAAAGGCTGTAGTCCCCAATCCATACGTAATGAGTAGTCCACATAAAACAGCTGAGTCAGAGTTTCATCAAAGCAGCCTTTCGCTGCAAGAAAAAATACACAGGAAGGTCAACCAGTCTTCGGTTATCCAGTTTCAACAGCTTGAATGTGAACATTTTCCCTTTTGAACAAAAGCAAACATTCTGTCTCTGGAATTACAGAGCACTTTGTGAATGTAAAAAGAACTCTCCATGTTGTCCTGAGTCACACCCTGTTTATTTTGTGTTACCTGCAATAATTTGGTGTGTACTACTTAATTCGAATCAAGTCATACTACTCTGAGTAAAATGAGTTTCTGTGCAGAATACATACAAGACAATGACAAGTAACAAATTCAAATAAATTCTAGAATGAGACTAATCATATTGTGTACATGTTTTATATCACAAAGATACTGTATGTCCTGTTTTTTTCTCTTTTTCTTTTTTTGAGTATGGATTTTTCTGTTATCTGTTTTCAAGACTGGTCTAGATCAAATGATTTTCTTGACATGTTCATCAGGTCTCATCTTTAAACTATAACTTTCAGGCAATAATATATCACATCTATTGTGTCACACCGTAACACTTTATGTTTTTCTACCCATTTATATATTTCATAAGCGTCATATCATGATCCCTTATTCATACAAGTGCAGCTGGTAATTGAATTAGCAGAGGCTGAGGTGGAGGATCAAGGTCGAGAGGCTAGAAGACCAGACTTAGAACCCTTGAGATCTATTATGCAACACATCACCCTCAGTCCACACCATACTTTAGACCTGAAATCAATCTCAACAAACTGAAACATGTGCGCCCAGACAGCACAATGCTAAGGATTAGGTCATGTAACGTGGATATTTCAATTAGGGAAGACATTAAGCAGTTTGTCATACCTACAGATTATAAAATGCCCCACTGTGGTAGGATAAAATTAAGTCCAGATGTTTCTGTGTTCTCTCAAACACCATGTGTGTGTATATTAGACAGACTGCGATATTTAACTATCAAATGTACCATCTCAAGTAGATTTAACTAGACTAACAGCAATTTAACAATTAATTGTGCATCACCACTATCACATCTTTTAGTTCTGCACAATTAATTACTGTACATAAAAAAAAAAAATTTTTTTTAATCGCAATATGAACCTGTGCAATTATTTAATCATAAAAGGCTGCAATTTATCAATATTTGTCAATAATTTTTGCATTTCATTTTTTAATAGTTTTGCGATGATAAATATGAGCAAACATCCTCTTAATGAGATCATTTGTGCCGTTATATTCTGTTAGACTTGTAGACAAAATGGTAGATCCACTTACACATATAAGACGGATAGATCCACCTATACATTCTCAAACCCCACAGTATTGTATTTTAGTGTTATTAAAAAGAAAACTGCATCTCTTTGATGGCTTCATAAGATACCACATTCGTTGCTACTAGAAACCAAAAAAAACCTATTCAGCACCAACATAGTGGTGTGAAACTGTACAGGCTTGTAAAGTCTTTGTACATATAAAGTATATTCCAATATGATCCAGATATACTGTATATTTATAAAACATGGCCAAAAGTTTTGTACAAAAGTTGGAACCGAACATTTGTACAGAAGAAATTTGTATGCTGTAGCACCAAGGGTTTCTTCACTGAAACTAAGAGCCCCAAACATGCTGTAGAATTATAAAACACCTGTGGATAAAACGAGGCCCATGAAGACATGGTTTGCCAAGGTTGGAGTGGAAGAACTTGAGTGTCCTGCACAAAGCCCTGACCTCAGGCCCACTGAACAACTTTAGGACAAACTGAAACCAGATCTTCTTGTCCGACATCAGTGCCTGACCTCGCTAATGTTCATGTGGCCGAATAGACACAAATCCCCGAAGCCACATTTTAGCCGCAGCCACAGTTGAAAGCCTTCCTAGAATAGTGGAGGTTATTACAACAGCAAAAGGGGACTAAATCTAGAGTTGAATTTTCAACAAGCACATATGGGTTTCCAGAAACGTATGCCATATGTGTATTTAACCAATAGCAGTAAAGAATTACATTAACAGCTAAAAAATATATATATATAAACACTCAAACTGATTTATTTTAGTTAAATGAAAGTCAAGGCATTCTATAACAAAACTGTCCTTAAACCGGCACTGCTCGGAATCGTTAATGAATGATGAAAAAAAGCTCTCTCACCTAGAATAATGGATGATGTTTTACCCGTGTATTCTTTTCATTAATCTATTTTTTCTGTATGTGGCATTAAAAAAATTGAATGACAACCTATGCATACTGTGCAAAGAAAAGTTGTCTCAGATTTCTCATTAGGAGATCAAACTGAGGTCAATCAAACTGAAGACCTTTAAGCCTATATATAGACATATTTACTAATGATTACAGTCTTATTCCATTGGCTAATTTTGCTTTTTTTCTTTCTAAATTATAAACACTTTCAAAATAGTTGAAGTTGTCTATATTCAGGATATTTTTCATTGCTACCTCCCTTTTTTCGCAGTGCATTCAGATGAAACAGACTTGTCAATCTCAGTCAATCTCTCCAGTATTGTATTTTATATGATTTTTTTCATGACTATGCACCACTGAGCCTAAATCATCCCAGTGCTACACAAATCCTTGCGCCAGTCCCTTTGAGGAAAACTATAAGGAAAGGCAAACTGGCATAATTTTTTTTTTTTGCCATGGCAATCCAGTCTGTTACATTACATCAAATGAACAAGTGTGATGGATAGTGACTGCTGACCTAGAAAAACCTGCACTGATTGCTGAGCACTCAAGGGGAAACAAAAATCCAGCAACAGATGCTGGGAATCAATATGCGTGCCACCGGAGAATTAAAACGAATAGAGACTTCCTATTGCACTGCCACACAGTGTATAAATACTATCTCTGTTGTGGTTTAATTATTGAAGCTTAGACTACAAAACCATTACAGTCATTTCAAAAGCAGTAATTTAGGAAAATAATCCATGAAAAAATGGTGTTGATGCCAAAGTGGAGTATTTTCCAATAACAGCGTTTCCTAAAGTGATTTATACCTTTTATATTGTAGCAATTTGTGAATGTTCACAGTTTTTTATTTATTAATGAATCATGCTTTTTAATCTTTTATAGTTACATTAATGTTGTGGAGCATCTGTAAGACAACTTCGACTGTCAGGCATTTCTTTACTAGCCTCATTTTCCTTACTCACTTAAGTCTCTTAAAAAAAAATTTTTTTTTTAAGGATTTTCCATTGTGGAAGCATGCTGAAGACTCCTTCCAAAACTGTATCTTTTTCAGATAAAAAAAAAGGAAGTTTCAGGGTTTTGCATCCATGAAGAAAGAAGCAGGTGCGACAAAGTCCTCAGAAGGACACTGGCTGGTTCTGAAAGATGTTCAGTAAAACTAGGCAGCTAATTCCCTTATAAAAACTGACAAATAGTACCCGAGATTATATTTTAAGCAAAGCCTCGTCACACTAATTATAGACTTTGTGTCACTAATTACTGTTTACAGCTTTTTTTTATATATATTTTTTTTAAAGGTAAACTTTTTTTGAGATCATTGCTCTACAGCAACATTTTCTTTTTTTCTGTTTTCATTCTTCCATTGTGAAATAACAGCACATTTGAAATCCATTTCTGTTAGCTTTAGATTACAGATAGCATCTATCGTACACATCCCTGTAACTGAGATGTTACTAAAGAAATAAAAACATACTAAAAGGAGAACATTAACATAAAGCTTTAATTTGAATTAACAGCTGGGACTATTGTCAGAGCTGCTGTTATAAATGATATGTAAACCCTTCCTGACCAATCTGGTTAGAGAATATAACAATGCTGTATAAGGTATTAATGCTATTCTTCAGTCTATATTATTAATACGAATGCCGAATATATTTCATCACGATCCAGACTGTCATGCAGATGACAGGAGGCCAGTGGGTTTGATTATTAGGTCTGTCTTAAGCTGGTGGCTAAAGAAGATGAGAAATCATTCCCTCCCAAGCCAACAAGCACTCATTAAAATTCCACCATCCCGCCCTCCCAGCATGCACGGCTACTTGGTTGCTATTGGATACCAGTCATGCCTAATAACCTCAGGCAGCTGGTCAGTCAACAATCAAATCATGATCCACTAATGCCAGACAAATTGTCCATCATGGCTGATTAACATGTTGCAGCTCCTGTGGTTTGATGTCTTTTTTTTCTTTTACAAGAAGATGAAATCGTTTATGTATTTGGAAGAAAGGGAAACTGTCATCGACAATAACAGTCTTGGATGATGAAATATTTAATTTAGACTGAAAATCGAGTCATTTAACAGCAGCAGGTGGTCCCGTGTTGGCTGATAGCTGTATGTCTAAACATCTGGAATTGCACAAGACGTCTGCTTCAAATATGTTAAGTTTGTGTGTGTTTCTGTTGTGCAATATCATAATTTTAAGCATTTCCTCTCATCACTTGATCAATCATTGAAATATGTGAATACTATACTGTATGACATTTAATATTTCTTTAAGTGAAACATCATACACATTGCCCGTCTTCACAGCCTGTAACAGATAAAAACAAGCACCTTGCTAAAGAAAATCAGTTTGGCTTTTGGTGTTATTAGTATTAATCCTTTAATCTCCTCTGACTGGCCTTTAGCCTTCTGCGCTAATCTTTTGCATTGACTTTCTCTGGTGTGCGGTCCTGCAAATGAGCTATTATTCCACAGGAATATATTAACATAATGTCAGGCACAGAGCCGCCTCTGTCTTAACACGTCTCAAAACCTGTCCATTCCTCTGAGGTTACATTAGGTTGAGGAAATAGTGGCTCTCCAGTGCGGTAGCGGGATAGGACATGCTACTGAATAAGAGATAGAACCTCACTTCGATTTAACTAGCACTTTTTAATTAGCACCTATCTTCTAGCCTTCTTGTCCGGTGACTGCTTCCATTTTGGTATGAGCATGGACCCAAAAGAAAAAACAAATTTATTTCAAGCTGCTTTAAATTCCAAACTTTTAGGCTTTTTAATCATATTGATTTCCCAAGCGCATGAAAAGTAAAAAAAAAAAAAAAAAAAACTTAAATCTGGAATAAACTGTACGACGGGTCTGTGCTAAAGCCTGACTTCATGTCTGGTTTCTACCATCACTTGAATGATAAACTGCTGACAACTCAAAACAAAGCGTAATGTAAAACTGCCTCTAAGATTAGTGACATTTTAGACCGTATAACCTGCTGGAGCATTTACAAAAATGAATAAGTGAGCTGTGCATGAGTCCTTCTTTCGGTAACCGAGCAAATCGTTTTGCCACTTGGCAGCGTTTTAATGTTTCTCTCGGACCCTGAACCAACTTTGTCTTCATTTAACGTGCTTAACTTGCCAAGAGCAGGGACGCTTCATTATGTCCTTTGCTGGTAATAATTAAGTTGCTGGGATGCCAACCACTGACATTTGCATTAGTCAAACTCTGACTGAGGAAGGTCAGCATCTCTCCGGGACATTAGTTAGTCTCATGTCACTAAATGATTCCCAAAATCACTCCACAATGGCAAATAATATGGTTTAAAAGTGAGAAAAACATTTGTCTTTGGTCTTGACATCTGTATCACTGGTATGCTTACATTCCTTATTTATAAGACAATATCATATGACAGAAGAATGTCCTACAGGAAAAGGCTTAACAAGAATAAAGATGTAAAATCTTATCTTATGTGTTTTATCTTTAAATGTAAGTGAATTCAATTCAATTCAATTTTATTTGTATAGAGCTTTTAACAATTGTCATTGTGGCACAGCAGCTTTACACAATCATAAGAATTATGGAAGTTTGTCTGAAATGTGAATGTGTATGAATCAAAATGATCAGATTGTCCCTGTATGAGGATTTATGCGGGTATATTAAAACTTCTGTCTTATCTCCACTGTCTTATTAGGGCTTTCTGTCTCCCCAGTCACTGCTGTGCAGGTGTGAACGTGTTACATCAGTTCATTTGTAACTGCAGTGTGAGAAAAAAAAAAAGAAAAAAAATGGATGCCCTATTGTGATTTGCACGAAAGAAGATCAGCATGCACAGATTTTATTAAAACAAATTTTTGTGGTCTGAGGGTGTACCTGGTGCCACAGAAGCGTTCGGATATCTGTAAACAAAATTAGGACCGGTACTCTAAGGAAGGTGAAAGTTTCCTAAAGGAACAATAGTGGAAGATTATCAGGAAAAAAGGTTCAACAATCAACAGTGCTTATTGCATTGAGATGCTAATTGAAGAGCTTTGGATTAAACACAGAGGACTGCTATTCAAGTGTGTTGTGATCTTGCATGGCAATGCACGTCCACAGACTTCTGCCCACACTGTCGACACTCTGCAAAAACTTTAACACCTTAAAACAAAGCAGTCTCCCTATAGTCCTGGCATTGCTTCATTGACTTTCACATGTTTGGTCCCCTGATAGCAGCCCTACAAGAATTAAGATTCACTTTTGATGAAGAACTGAAGACAGCGGTGCATTTGTGGCTCGCAGCTCAGCCTAAAAAACTTTTTAATGAGATAATATGAAAGCTTGTTGACAGAAGAACAATGTGTATTGAAAAGCAAGGAGATTACGTCAAAAATTATATTTGTATTTTCTTAATTTAAGTCTATTCAATTTATTTAAGGCAGCTCGATAGTCTTTAAAATCCTGTTTAATCTAGACATAATTTTCACCTTCTATATCTGGACCAAGACTAGATTGCTTTCTATTTGTGAGTGAGTGAGAATATGTATAATACACAATACTGGGCATAATGTTACGGCTGATCTGTGTAGATCTAATACTCTGGCAAAAAAAAAAAAAACTGACAGCATGACATTTTTATTATTATTATTTTTTTAATCTTCATGTCAATATTAGCGTTTGCATTAGCGAGGATGAGAGTCAAATCTTTCCCAGTGTGCTTCTCGTCAACATTTAGCTCCACAATTTACTTTCAGTGTTTAAAACCATAAACGCATAAAGTACATACATTTAAATTTGTTCCAACAGAACATCTGCTTAGTGATTAAATGAAAGGACTGGAAAGAAGGGGGAAATAGCGTTCATCAATAATTACTTAAAGCACCCTCTCAAGCACATCACACCCAGGACTACATATCACTGGAGACCTTAAAAACGCAACATTTAATGACCGAGCTACGAGAAAAATTATGCTAATAAAACAATTGAATTCATTACGCTGTAAGCAGATGTCTTCGCAGAAATGAATGACCATCATCGCTCGTTTTAATGTCGATGCAGAAGAGCAGGGCTCATTTAGCTAATTAAAGTCCGGGCCTTAAATAAAGGAACGGCCAACGCAGCATGAATACTAAGTGCATGAACCTGCGAATCCAGCAGCATGTGGTCTAAAACAATTAATGAAAAAAGCAGTCATATCATCTGCCCCTATATTCTGAAAGAGAAGAGGCAGTAGAAATACATGTAGGTAATACTAGAGCTGTAACTATCATACTGTTCGATATAAAGGGGCTCGATTTGATCTAAAATTCTAAAATATAATCTATATGACGTGAGGAGCAATAAACACTTATCTAGCCCACATTCTGAGCACAGTGGTTTCCTTAAGCTGACTCTTTAGCAAATTACCTGGCACTAACAATACTGAGAAATACAGTGGCCTGGCACTAAACAAGGTCTTTGAGAGAGATACGGTCATGGTTCTGTTTTTTTTATATATATGCCAGATGGGTTTGAAACAACAAATCAGAACTGTGTGTGCACTACGGTGAACTTGTTTCCAATGCAAATACATATAAAAAGAAGGCTATTTTTTTCTAATGCCAAACTCTTGGGAAAATGTAGGTCTTTGTGTGTGTCTTTTGGAACATCACTGAAGTGGATATGTTGCTGAGACCTGGGAAACCTGCGGACCAGTGGCCAGGGAGCTAATGTTTAATTAGCCATGTTTCATTCTGTTCCATTCGAATGCGCAGCTTCTGTTTCATTATACCCTGCTTGAGTCTAAACAGATCTCACATCAAGTTTCAATTATTGTACTTATGTTATATTAAACGTTTTATGCAATAAAAGCATGCAGTGCTTACTCTTGCTGTGTCGGAATTACATCATATTAAGACACTATTGTATCACATGTCAAATTGGAACCTTTTGTATAATTACACTGCTGATCAAGTAATTAAAGCTAATTCAAGTTTTTTATAAAACTCCAAAGGATCAAAATCGCCTTGATATCAAAGGCTCGCCGGATTTTTCCATACAATACCGAAGTCCTGATAGTAAAGTGAGTCTCACTGACACCACGGCAGTAATCTTGGCGATGCTCCCAGACAGACATTTTCAGTCATGCAACTCACTTCAATAAGGAGCAACCCATTAACCTGAAATGGATCGATGACCTTTCAAACAAGCATTCAAAATCTGTTCTCTGACAAAAATGTTATAAATAATGTGTTCTTGCTGGCTCTAAAATCAAAGAAAAGAAAAAAAAAAAAAATCAGGTTGCTCCAGATACTGTGCATGAACATTTCTGTGTGTCCAGCAAAGCAAAACTCCTAATTTGAACACAAGCAGCAGAGTAAGAAACATTCTGCTGTTAGCATCTTTACCAGAAAGTATTACCTTCATTTTTTTTTTTTTTTTTACATAATACAGCCATCATACTGACATTGTATATTTTAAAAACTGACCTGTCTATACCCAAACCATCTCAGTTAAGTCCTAAAGCTAATCAGCATGCATGTAACCTCAAGAGATGTTTGCTGTTTGCAGGATTACAGGATGTTAAGAAAGAATTGCAATTCTGTTCGCAATACAAGAACGGAATAGCTATGATTCAGACAGGTCACGTTTACAAAAAAAACCAAACATTTACAAAAAAGTACTGCTAGTATTACGTAGTGATACATAGTGTAAAATAACACATAATCCATATTTATCCCTAACATGTAATGGCATAATCACCTGGCTAATGCTTCTCAAAAAAGCAACTTGAAACAGACACAGGATACAACCAAGCTAAAGGACACAAATCAGGGCAGTTTGGCTGTGCTGGGATGTAAACACACAACCTTATGATCTGTAACTGATCCGAGTGACCACAACTAACTCAACTAGCTTTTAGTAGTTTAAGTAATGATTAGTTACTTTAAGTAACTAATCATTAAGTGTAAGTTAACTTGTTTTTTAGCCATCAACCAAATAAGCATATGTACTAGATTGTAACACTGTACCGTTAATATATTTTAAAGTGTTCTACAAATTTTATAGTACTATACTGATAACCCAGGTAAGTACTGTTAAATATAATGGGAGAGTGTTTTCTACTGAAGCATACCTTCCTGAAAAGTTTTTGAACAGTTTGCTGGTCAAGTCTGGACTTCTGAGTGTGAAATACAGTATGAAATGTAGTCAGTGATAACACACACATTGTGTTAGGCCAGAAAATCCAGCAATGTAGAGAAAAGGAACAGGAAAGGAAGTGCATATACACGAAATGCCACGTTATACTGTACTGGCGTAAGAATTAAATAATGAGTTGACTTTGGGTTTCTCAACTGTATAGAGTTCAAACTCTCCAACTGCTGAGCCCGTCTGTTACAGGGTTTAAAAATGTGTGCATTTCTGATGTGCTTTACTAAGAAAAGGATCAGTTTCTTACCTTAAAAACAGTCGTAACGCTTTTCATTTCAATCCCACCAAGTCAAACCAAATCGTTGTTTTTTAAGTAACCATCTATCTAGTCATTTGCATATTGGCCAATAGCCTAATTTGTGCTGGAAAGCACCAGCCCTAAGCATTTTTACAAAACTGGGGAAGTACAAACTAATCCAATAGAATAGTTCTGCATTTCACTTCCGAACAAGATATTTTGATCAATTGGATGTATTATAGATCATACTGTATCTAGGGCTTGAATTTACTTAATTTATATCTGTAACGTTTATTTATTTCATTAACAATATCTAAAGCACCTTTCTATCTCACTTCTGAAACCACTTTTGCTGCTTAATGTAGCCAGACTTAGGTCGCTAAAGCTAATCTTAGCTCTGCTGTTAGTGACAGACAATAACCAGAAGCAAGTCTCAGACAGATATAATCAAGTCAGCCCTCCTCTTTCTAATCATTTAGAGTAGAGTGTTGGCAGATGCTTGAGTGAAGGCACAGTAGTGATGGCCATTAAAATCCTCAGCCCTTTGTGACATGAAAAGGGGAAAATCAATAAGTGTGTGTGTGGGTTTGATTAATGAACGAATTGTGTACTGGGATTTCCAACCCATCAAACTTATTAACATGAGCATATGTGGTTGTTACACATATATTCTTTATGTCTATAAATAAATCCATCATCAATTAATTTTGGCTTTCATGTTTAAAAAAAAAAAAAAGATCTTGATTTGTACTTTCTTTTTTAATATATCATTATGGTTAATTAATTACTCAAGCCAGTTGCTGAAGGTTGCTAACATGCTCCTCTTAATTAATTACAAACATTGAGATTCCCATTATTGACCCATATTTATTAGGTCTCTAAAGACCTGTCAATCAATCAATTAGATCCTAGAGGTAGACAACATTTCTTTTTATCCGTTTAATCCCTCTGGACCCAGTTAAGGTGCTTTAAGAAGAAACCTTAGGCACTGATGTTTTTAGAGCTTGTTTTGAGAATGTTGAATTATATTTGCGCCATAAATTAATAGCCTTAACAAATGAACAAATAAACTTATACACAAATGGAAGGTTGTCTTTAATACTAGTGTGTCATACAAAGAAGTCTTTGTTTTATGGCACCATATTAAACCACATCACTGTCACTGTTACACAGTAAAAGACGAAAGAATAATTAAATTGGCAAAGCCAGCTGCAGTTTTAGAAAATACAATCATGATATTGTTTGGGTGTAACCTGAACTGATTTTGACCCTTGGAAAGTCAGGGAAAATCAGTTGGAACATCAAACTAGCTACAATTTGTTGTATTTGTCTAACATTGATTATTTCTAGAAGATTTATAAAATGGATTTTACAGCTTGTGCACCTGCTGGGTTTTAATACAAGGGGCGTTCAAGTCAAACCAGGACTTTTGCTTATAACAGAACAGAGTTATGATAGTAAAACTACCTTTATATCTCTATAATTATACCTTGCAACACTAATGCACTTATACCAAGGTTTCACTAGCGCTTGTATACCATCAAGGTAGAAAGATTTCTCAGTGTGCAGGTGCCATGATCAGACTGCCATCTTCACATTTAAAATGCTGGCCTCCCAGGAACTCCTTTAAGAGACCAAATGTCTAGGAGTGAGGTCAGGACTATACGGGGGATGTGGCAAAAACTCCCAGCTAAGTTCTTGTAATGTGCAAGTGGTGTCAGTGAATGATCGTGTGTACAGTTCCCACAGATAGACGAGTCTCTTCCACAAGTTCAAGAATCACGCACGTGTTGCAGCAGGTTCAAAGCCACCTAATCTGTGGTCATCATTCACGGATGTACAACCATCTTTAAAAAACGTTTGCACCATTCAAATGTTTCACCGCAGCTTAGTGTCTCATCACCGTACTGTGCTTGAAGGCTGTAAATGTGCATCAGTTTTACACATTCATTCATGAGAAATTTAATCACAAGTCCGAGTTTGAATTAATTGCATGTAAAAATCTATTAATTTTGAAGTTTAAAAAAATATAGAAAATTGTGCGATGCAACAACATGATGACAAAAATAAACAATTAACCTGGTTACTACCTTTAGTTTATTAAATTAAAATATTAGAAACACATGAAGCACCAGCATTGAATATCATTATGCTGTCAATATAGATATAAAGACCACAAGACTTTAGCATGACTTAATTATCTCAGCAGGAACTTGTGAACTGATAAGACACTTTTCATGCATATTTGCACACACCCCCAGTCATTTTTCTTCATTTAAACTAAATTTCTTTCTAAACTATTTTTTTCTATATTTTCTATACTTGCTATATTGTACAGAATGTCTATTTGTACAGAATATTTGTATTTTTATCCTAGTTAAATTTATTTTCTATTATATTTCTTTTTTATTCATATTTATTTCTTATCTATAAGCTTTTATTTTTGAGGTCATGGGTGGTTGTACAGTATAAGCATTTCACTGCATATTGTTTGACTGTGTGTGTGACAAATAAAATTTTAATTACATTTTTATTTGATACTAAAGACAGTGTGGTAGTTTAGGACAGGCATCAAAAGCTCTGTCCAGGTTATTTTGTTGTTGTATTATCGGCACAAAAAAAAAAAAAAAAGATAAATCACAGCGCTAGATTCTTGTGAACTTTTCAACATTAACAAGCAATACAAATTCAGTAGATCCGTCTCTTAAACATTCCCTATATTTGATGAGCCTTTTCTAGCAAGCTTTTCAAAGGCATTTCTCTGACTCACTCAAGAATCCACATTCTGTCTCTTGTTAAATGGGAAGAGGAACAAAAGAATAGAGTCTTAAGAGCAGGGGCACATGGGAGGGGGAAGACGTGGTGCCCACAGCCACTAAAGCTCCACAATAACCAGTTCCTGAATGCTGCAGGATTACAACGGTGCAAGATTTTGTTTTAATCTATCTTTTATTATTATAATCTGGGTCCATAAATCCAAGAAAGAGATCATCAAATAAAAGATGGTTTGATTCAGTAAGAAACGACTCTATAATATATTATGTTACGCAATGTTTTTTAAACTACAATTTGTTTTATGATAAAGAAATCACTATATATTCTTTAAAAAATAATGATTATTTTATTATAAGGAAGCCGTCCTGCACATCCTGCCTGGCTTTTACTAGGGGTTTAACAAAAAGAACATCGAGCTGAGCTCACCCTTAAAAAAAAAAAAAAACCCACTCTCAGCCTTCTTAGCCTTCAGTTAACAATGAGCATAAAGTGAAATATTACACACTCACTGTACAAACGACACTTCTTCAAAGTCTCTTGAAAGCTGAGTGTATTATGTATGAAACCACATGAAATCAAATCGTAACATTTATATAAACGTTACATAATACACATAACCAGATCACAAAAGATACAATAAAAACCCACACGTACAAGTCAGTTCCGCAGGTCTTAAAAACAAAGGGAATGTAAAATAGCTTATATTCAATGAGATGTACATCACCCAGCCCCCAAAAAGGCATCGGGGTAGGCTGTGACTGTGATTAACCCTGAAACTCAGTTCTACTCGGTGCCCAGTCTCTAAAAGGCAAAAAAATGTTCTGTCACAACGAGAACCCGAATGCGGCGAGATGAAAGCATGCACTGAACCATCCTGAAACATGCGCGCTCTCTCTCTCTCTCTCTCTCTCTCTCACATAAGGATCAAAGCCAAGCCTCCAGAGCTTGACTACTTGAGTGGCATGCACCCTTACACATACACGCACATACAGATAGATTGATAGATAGACAGATAAATATGTATCTATACGTATGTATAGATAATGTGTTTCAATAGGGACAGAACTGAGGTTTGCCCCCTGATACAGACTTCAGTTTTGCCACCACCAAGCACTCAGAGGATTTTTTTTTTTTCATTACAATTCACTTGACTGTCTCATTTGCATAATTAACCAATTTAGCAGGCAATTATGGTAAATTACTCACTTTATGCACCACTGATGAATCATATAAGCTGTAGTTGGTTTTGGGTTTTTAATGTATGTCAGTTAACAAGATAATACATTATGATTGTGTTCATAAGCGCATATGAGCATGATTATTAAAACATGCTGTATAATTCAGTGATAGCCGAGGGGCAACGGGAGGGTGGGGGGGAGCAGCAATTTTCGCTGCCTTAAGGAGATGTTCGTCTTTCAGACTGACCCAAAAATCACAGAAGCGTTACCTACCCGTTGTTTGGAGACATGCCTCAATCCGATATGGGGTTGACTTCGGTACTGTGGAGAACAGAAGAGACAGATTATTGAACTTGTCTTTATTTTTGCTCTCAGTAGAAGGAGTAGGCAACAGATTCCTACATGGTGCACTAATGGACATGTGTAAGCACATACTGTGTGTGGTGTCAGTGTAGTTGTGAAATTACTCTCTTCTCTCTGAGGTCATGGGTTCAATCCCAAACCATGTCATTGTGCTATTCAGCTTTGGGGAAGTAACTTCATAGAATGAGGTTAGTGAAAGTGATTAATAACAATGAACAATAAACAGATATATTAACAGTAAGGCTTGAACAGAGTAAGGTGGCAAAAATAGTTCTACAAGTCATATTTGCACTATAGCATCATTATATGTTAAACAAGAGAAGAACACACTAGTGCTTGTTCGCATAAATATCCTAATTACAGTTTCAATATCATTATGCTGCAGTTATGAACGTGAGTGTTAATGCAATGGACTACAGCTGGCATTTTTTACTGAGGTTTCATCATTTAAAACTAATAAAACTGATCTATGTTAACTTATAAAATGCTCTAATATGCTGTAATGCCCAATAAAATACTAAAGTGTGGCCTAATAATACCTCTACACCTTTACCTTCATAAAAAATGCAAGGGTCTATAAATATGAAAAAAATTGCAAATATGAAACATCCTTATTTCCATTCCAGCACACCCACTGGCCCTACTATATTACGGTGCCCTATAAAACTGTAGGGGAAAAAAGCACAATTAACAATTAGTCAATGAGTTATGGGCAAGTATATTAGTTTTAGAGACAGACATTATCCATTATCCACAGTGTCAGTATCTGAAGCTTGAT
>JAQQZT010000014.1:15275660-15285785 GCA_030068275.1 Clarias platycephalus
TTTTAATAATTCTTTGGCTTGTTCTATACTCCATGAATTATTTTTCTCACAACCATTACACTCAAATATTTATATCTATCTATATAATTTGGAATCCTGTAATCATTTTTAATATTGTGCTTTGACAATGTGCTCAAAGCTTCTGAATCATTTTCTCACAATATTATCATCAGATTTAATATATATATTAATATATATATATATATATAATATATTATTTAATTGTAATAACAATAATGTATTTAATCAGTACTTGAAAGGTCCAGTTACAAATAAATCTGACAAAGGCCTGGAAAAGCAACTAACATGACTAAATTTAGTAAAAATTTAGCTTTAAATGCTTTTTTCATTCACTTTCATTAACATTCACTTTTTATTCATTCAGATGGGTCTCCAGTATGCATGTACAAAGGGAGAAAAAAAATCCTTGCTATTTGTCTTTTTCCATTTTTGTAGTGTCCCAGGCTCAACACAGATTGGTCTCCTTTTGTGACCTCATAAAAGGGAAACTCTCCCCCATCTCCCTCTGCTGATAGATGGTGGCAACAGGGCCAGTAGTAGCATATTTACATAAACACTGAAACACCGCACTTGAAAAAGAGATGAAAAAATATATTATCTAAGGGTAACTTCAGCTGGAGTATAAAAAAAACATGTTAAAGGGACTCTGAGACCTATGTTTAAAAAAATATTAAAGAAATTGTGTGTAAATGGAACCTTTAAAACAGCCTTTAGCTTTCAATGCATGCATCATTAAAGAATAATTTATGGCTCTGGATAAGACAGTTTGAAGTAATTATGCTTTGTTTTATACAGGTTCTACACTACAGTCACGGAGAACTCAATGCCTTCACTACCAACAAAGTCTATTATCATAATATTTCAAACATGAAGAAAGTTATTGACAAAAAAAACTATTTCAGACATTTTACCTCGCTGTGTCCTTAAAGAATTCATCTCCCAGTTATAATGATTATTCCATAAAAATTTTACAGACATACAACAATTTGGTCTTAACACAGATTTGCAAAATCTCAGAGAGAGAGAGAGAGAGAGAGAGAGAGAGAGAGAGATTGATGGGTGGACCACTGGCAAAAATCATAGAACAGAACAGAAAAGGAATTTCTGAACATGAATGTGTGTTTAACATCTAATTTTTTTTAATTATAAAAATCAAATTTGTATAATTCGACAAACTAAAATATTAAGATTATTTTAAATACATTTATTTAAAACTTTGCGTTTAAGGACTGCCTGAAGTCTGGAATCCATGGTGATATCCTTGGATTGCTGAGTTTCCTCCCTTGAGATGCTTTGCCTTGGCTTGATTTCACAGTATATATTGAGCCGTTATCCATATGTGAAGCGTCTTTATCAGTTTTGCAGCATTTATGAGCAGAAAGTATAGGTTTTTACAGGTGTGAATTCATCCTGATTCTTCTATCAGCATCACATCTTCAGGAAGCTCCAGTGGCCCAGTTGCATTGGCAGAAATGGATGCTCATTCCCATAACACTGCCTCCAGCATGTTTGACAGATGATCGGGTATGCATGCCTTTGAACATGAGGCCTACCTTTCTTCCTATCATTCTACAAGTTAATCTTCTTCTAGAACCGGGCAGTCTAAACTGTCCATTCTGTCCTTGAGGCTTAAGTTTTATGATTGTACGATTTCTTGATTCATTTTATTTATCTGTAGACTTTGGCAATAATACATCAAGAGTGTTTTTCACCATCTTTTACTTTACTTGACTGTAATGGTTTTCAAGGCCATTTAAATGTGTTGCTGATAACTCCAGTGCATTGTTCTTTTCAATAATCTACCAAATTAGTTTGGCCACTCCTAAATTTTGGAATTAACTTCAGTCCTTTTACATTCTGAATTTGTTATAAAATTTCTAAGAGCTTTTTAACATTAGGCAAAAATTATTTTGCCCAGAAACAATTGCTCCCCCTCTGCCCACTCCTCCGCTGGCCGGCATTCCCATTGTTTTTTCTCTCCGTTCTCGGATACCCTCGGCTATTTACACTCTCCGATACAGCACAGCAGGTGGCAGGATGCACCTACTTCATTTGTAAGCCACTAATAACTGGCTAACATTATTGATATTTCGGGAAAAAGTTAAGAGAATGCTCTCGTGTGCCTTCCTACTTTATCAACTATGGCTGTGCAGGTCAGAGGAGGAGACTGGCGCGTGCTGCAAGCCCACTGAGATTTCGGAGAAGACAGATGGCCTGATGGCTGTCTAAACAGCAATCTACTTCCGTTCTCAAGTACGATTGGCTTCCATATCTGGTTCAATCTGGGCCAGAGTACGCTATTTTATTTTTAGACTCAGGCACGGTTCCTGTGGGCGGAACGATTGTGTTCTCACTGGGCAAAAATTTACCAGTCTTTAAGGTCAAGTGTTCTCGGAGACGATCCCTGGCCCTAATGTGAAAAAATCCTAAGAAACAGGCTACGACTGACCTAACTGATTGATTTGTCTAATTATTTTTGAGCCTGTAAAAACGGAAAGACTGTGTATAAATTATAAATTAAACAGTTGTGTATAAATAATATAATTCATAAACGGTTAACGGCTGCTCCTGCTATAAATGGTGCAGAGCAGGCTTTGTCTTATCTTCTCTGCATTAGTTTTCAACTGTATTAACAGCTTACAATGCAACAAAACCAAATATTCAGTCAAATCACATTGTTGTTGCCTCTCCAGGCTAGAATTCCAGCTAGTGAAACTTGGAGTCATAACCCTCTCTGGCAACCCACTCACTGCTGCACACACACATACAGGACATACATCAATGGTCCATTACCTGAGGAATGCTTTTACTATCACAGGATCAAGTCATAAGCCTTTTAAAAAGCTCACACATACACACACATGCACAGAATGCATGAAGGCTGCCTGTAAGACTAGAGGGTGACAGATTCTCCATACACACATATCCGAAGCTGCACGCTGTAACCAGGCAACCAGGCAAGCCTTTTAGAAAGATAACTCTGTATGCCATACTACTTCAGCTTTGTATTACCATGCCTGATTTTTCACAGGGAGTCAGAAATGCTCCTTCAGCTTACAAATGTTGATGCTGGGACTTCCTCAATAATTCTGAATCATGTTCTAATTGCTAGAGACTGCACGTCAAGATACATCACCTCATCTGCGTTTCATGTGGTTCAGGAGTTGTGACCATGACCCCTTCTGAAGCAGGGTTGAGTGTGTACCAAAAAAAAGAATAATAAATAAATAGACTGTAGACTGAGGTAACCGCATACGACATGGAGAGGCAAAGAACGACTGACGGTGAGCGCAGGAGAGATGAAGTAATTAGACTGGAGTGGTCCGCTCTCTATATATGACATGCATTACTGAAAAACTTGGGCGTGTCTGAGAGTTTCTGGTGTTAAGTGTGCTAAATTGGCTTTAGGAGCGTGTGTGTTTATGCAGCTGCTGGGCAGTAGGGCTCTAAGCAGTAACACACCCGTCTCCACACTGTTAATTCTCACTTTATTAGCTCTTGGTGGGAGACAAAGCGAAGCTGTTTGTTTTCTCACACTACGCTTGAAAAGTGACGCCAGGTATCAAAACTATCACAGCCACATAAAGCCTTGCAGCGCCCACCCAAGTAGGAATACACAATAGAGGGGAAAAAAAATTGCTGTAAATACTGGGATATATTTAAACTCCAAAAATTTTTTCAAAACAAGTATAATACAGTAATTATTAGGCTAATGCCAGCAGCAATGAAAAAGAGTGCACGGTGATGGGTAATTATGGCCAAATCAATATCCTTAAAATCTGATATCCTTAAAACCAGTATATTACCAATACACTGTGCTTCAAATAGATCTGACTGCTATATACTTTAATAATTACAAATACTTTTTTGCACTTTTTGCGTAAATTGTTGTCCTTGTGTTTCTTAAAAGAGTTATAGTTTGTGTTCATCATATCAAAATATCCTGGCTGACCATGCTCTCTGACCTCAGCTTCCAAACTGGGATATGCAAAACAAAATAAATTTAATTAATTGTGCTGCTACGTAAATGTGACAAATAATTCAGTCAGAATCTTAAAGGTTCTGTGAATATTTACCCTCCTGAAGGCTTTAGACACAAAGCTTGGCAATTAACATACCAAAAAGCATCCCTTACTGAGACTGTAGCAGGTTTACACATTTCATATACTTGTTCGTTTGGTCCGAATTTGAACGCTTATTAGCAATAGTTTCTCATGTGGAAGGTGAACATCAGGCAAGAGTGAAACTGCTTCCACTGTATGGATGATCAAAAGGCTGTCACTTGCTGCTGCGGCTCCTCTGCTAAAAATATCTTAATCGTGTTTGACTCATCATGTGTTGTTCTACAAACTTGATGCTTTTCATCATCTCCACCCTGAGCAGCTAAGACTTTCTCATGGTTTTATCCTAATCCTTACAAAGAAAAAAGAAAAAACTGTTTGAAAGAAGAAACGTTTAAGCCAGACTGAATAATGAAGCGCACAATAAATTTTATACAAGGCTCTGTTCTGAGACTCTGCCATCTACTGTGCTCACAAAATATTCCACATGTGCCATTTCTGATTAAATTTGCGATTTGCTGCTCTGGTGCTTTCAGTTGTGGTAACAGATGCAAAATAGTGTTGACAAATCACCCGCTTTGGTTTGACGTGTCTTGAAATACCAAGTACTTCTACACAGTGAAGCCTAGTTCCTCTTTTTGTCAGCTTCTTTCTGATTCCTTCTTTATTTTTGTTACAGTGAAGTTCCATTCATCATGAAGAAAAATGTACGGATTGTGCAAAACCAGGAGACCATTTTAGCATATTTTAGACAAATCAATCAAAAATCCAACTGGTCCCAAACCTGCTTAATTATAGCATCCTATGAGAAGTGACTATATGTGTGGAAAAAAGCATGTCAGCATTGTCACGATACAACATTTAGCCCTATACATTAGTTCACTATTATACAAACAAAACAAGTAAATATAGACGAAAGCAGCAGGTAAGGTCTTCTGCTCTTAACGATGTAGGAAGATGGAACTGAATTAAGAACCATGATGTATAACCATGATTTAATCATTATATTGTATACATTTTTAGGAATTTTGACAAATCCTCTAGAAGTCCCTTATGTCCTGGTCCTCACATTTTTGCTGATTTTTGGTACAACACTGTTGTAGTAATATGCCTTCACTGCATTTGGTAACTTCGCTGACAAATTTGTTTAATATGATAAAAATTATTACCAGTCACAATGATCCAAAAAACTGGAGAAAAGTACAACAACACACTGCCTCAGTAAGCAATTGTATGTCCAAATTTGCCAGCAGTTGGTGGCAAACTAGCAGTATAGGTACCTGTGATTGATCTCCATCACTGAGCTAAGTTTTCCAAAAAGTGTGCGCAGCATTCTCTAAGCTGCCATATCCATGTTGAAATCACATAATAATACATTACAATACATAATGAAAACATTACAATTACAATAAAACCTTTGGTGCTTGGGCCCTAATTTTTGCCTAAACAAAGAATGTTTTCCTTTGTGCGGAATGCAATTATTCCAAACAAACAGATACAATCGGTAACAATGTCCTTTAAAGTATGATAAACAGAAATATGTAATGGTTGGATGATGATATACTACAGGACTATAATCATCAGAGTTGTCCTGGACTGAAAATAGACTGCAGACTGTCTCATGCCCAAGCGAGATGGAGGCTGCACACGATTAGTGAGGAAGAACGGGCGAGACTGGGGTAAGGATGATTTATACAGTGCAGTCTCGTCAGATTGGGAATGAGCTCACACGCTATACAATTTGTTGTGCGTTAGTGTGACCCAAACATGGTTGCTGTAAGAGACTGATTACTACTACTAAATTATTATTGTATACTGAATTATTCATTTATAAAACAGTTTTATTTCTCTCCATTTTTGCTTGTGCCAAATGTATTACTACAATAAGGAGAAAAAAAAAGAAAACTAATTTTAATGTTCTCAAATTTATTTACTTTTTATTTTGTTAACTTGACATACAGTAATTCCTCATTAATTTCTAACTCAAATGGGAACAATTACATGAAACATCTGGTATATACTCTGAGCTATTACTAAATGTGAAGATTAGGCCATAAAAATCGGTGACCCCTTAATGTCGAGCTCAGTCCAAACCATGACAGAAACAGATTAGTGTGATTTAAGTCCAATCAAATAAAAAAAAAAAGAAAGGAATCACATAAATGACAAGGACACAAAGAGTCAAATGGTCATGTATGAACCAGTATCACCGTCACCACTCTTTCACCTTGCTCACAAATCTTCAGTCTACTAACAAATTAGTTTTACTTTCTATTTACCCTAGTGCCTCTGGCTCCTATTTCTGGAAATACCCATGATGATGAAAGCACAGAGACGTTAGCATGCAAGTGATTACTGCACATACACAAAAGCTAAAAATAAATAAATAAAAACATCCTCTGGTGCACACACTAAAAACACACTCATTTTTATTCATGGAAGTAAACTTGCTGGGCTTGCCTTGCATCACTCATGGTTCACCCCTGCATGCACTTCCATCATGGTCAAACAGAAAGCTCCAGAAGCAATTTCCTAGACTAGAAAATGACAAGAGTGCAGAGGTGTCAGGGAGATGAGATATGTCGTGCTAGGACCTGATGACCTGGCAGTGTGTTCACCTCTGCTCTGCTCTCCTGTGAAAGCTTCACCGTGTCATAGTGTGACAAGACGCAAGCAGAAGCACTTTGTAGCATGCGATAAAGAGGAGGAGGCGGGTGCAAATGGGTGCTTTTTATAGTAATAGAGAGAGTATTCAAATGATGTTGCAGCTCTAGCCACAGTCATATTGTTAATGAGTCAGGCAGAATAGTCAGCCCAATGTCAACAACGATGTTAAAATAATAATAATGCACTGTCCAATCAGGTACATTGTGGCAACTAATTAAGGCAAGGGACTGAATTAACAACAACAACAAATATAAAATATATTCTTTTATGAAGTTATAACTTTATCGAAGGCATGTATGATAATTATTTTACTATTAAAGGAGACCCTGCCAGCAAAATTTTACAAACCTCTGACTTAGACCAATAAACTTTTAATAGATGACTTGACAAGCTCACTTGTAAGCCTTATCTTTATCCTATAATACACTAAAGAAACACACTGGAATGGAAAGATAAATCAATATTTGTGTACACCTATGCATGCCTGCTGTGCTTTGTAAATAGAAAGCAAATCTGGAAAGGAGACAGCCCCCTTGTGGCTGATTGAGTTTATTTAAAAGTCACAAGTTTGGCGTTCATACAAAACCGCAGTGTATTACCAAAAGCGTACAGTACTTTCCATAAGCTAAAAGAAAATGGTAGTGTGTGATGGAGAGAAAGAAATCACAAGAGGGATGCTAAATTCAATCTTTTTGGCAACCTCCTTTTTATAGTACAAATCCTGTCACTTTCCCTTCCACCCTGCTGAGATCCTCTCTGATTAGTTTGCTGTGAGAGAGTGACACGTCCCTATTCTGACACCTAGAGCCTAATGATTATCCATTTTCAAAACACGGGCGACTCTGGCCTGGGTTTTCATTCCTGAAAAAATTAGATGTAAAGGAGACTGACAGCTGACATTAAGAAGAGGAGTATGTCAGGATTACACTGTGGAGACAAACCAGAGCTTTTAAAAAAAAAAAAAAAAAAAAAAAACCTTTTCATTTCCTTTTTACCCATCACTATGAAGGATTGAAATAATTTTAGAACTGACTCCATAGAATATTTAGTTATTCTTCAATTTTCTACCATTATTTTTCAAACTTGCTCAATTACCAAAAGATATTCAATATTACTAACATATTACGTATAAGTCATATATCTGTCAGTAACACGGAAATTGCTTAAGATAAGATACTGAAAGTCAATTAACAGCTTTAAACGTGGGCAAAATGAGATAAGAGTTTAAAAGGCCTTTCATCTAAAAAAAAAATTCAGTGACAGCCAGACTGCTGAGCGCTGCATGAAATATCCAAAAGAATGCACTTGGAAATAGCTACATAGCACATAAGATAGGCATGATAGTGCTGCATTCACTGGCCACTTTAGTACCTCTGCACATTCATAACCCTAACACTGCAGTAGGACATACCTTGAAAAACAGGTCGAAAGCTTCAGTTAATGTTCACATTAAACATTAGAATTTGACTGTTAGCTGGTTTGACTCTTCCAGGAACTATTGAGCTCCTGGGATTTTCATGCTGAACAGTCTCTAGAGTTCATAAAAAATGATGTGAGGAAAAAAAAAAAACTTCCAAGCAGAAATGACTTGTGGATGAGAGACATCAGAGGAAGACAGACAGATTCAAGCTGACAGGAAGCTTTTGGTAATGCAAATAACCACTTTTGACATTCACAGTGAGCAGAGATTCAACTGAGAATGCACAACATGCTGGAGCTTGAGGTAGATAGGCTGCAACAAGGGAAGACCAGCTCTGAGACTACAGAAGACACAGACTCACCTAAACTAGATTGTTGATTTATTAAATTATTTAAAGTTACCCTTAACAATTATATCCAAATTACTAAACCCAGCTGTTTGAGCCATATACTTACTTTAATTTAAAACTGTTGTGAGAGTTGTATAAAGAAAGAGAAAATGTGTTTTTTTTGTGAGAAAATGCTGTACAGTACCAAAAAGTTATATATGTTTACATAGTTTGATTAAGTATAAGAGTTTGAGAGTCAGTCATGTGATGACGTATTAATGTAATCACCCAAAATTCAATTATGGACTGTAATACTGTGGACCTTAACAGTCTTACACTTAATATATTAAAAGGTCAGTCTAAATCAATCATGTGCCAGCAGGGCATTTCGATATACAGTGAGGTGCTTTTACTCTCTGGAGATTTCTGGTTAGTGTAAAAATTCATAATTCATGACTACAAAAAGAAAACTCTATACCGGAAAGGCTGTGTGTGTGTGTGTGTGTGTGTGTGTGTATGTGTGTATATATATATATATATATATATATATATATATATATCTATATATATATATAAACACACACATATACACATATTTATACACCTTAAATATACAGTACAGTATGCCTTAAATCCTCTTCTTACATGAGTGTGCCAATCCAGATACCAATTAGTGGTCCCTAAAACTTCTCTTCTTTTTTTGGTTGCTAGTGATCAATTCATCACAAATAGTGGGAACACTATGTACCTGATGCATGTGTTAATTTTGTGATCTTTACCAGCCCTATTTTTTTTATGAGTAGCCAGAGGCTGCACTTTATTACAGGTAATATACACATACTCAGGAATTTATGTACAGTTGGTCAACAATTTAAGTATTAGCTTATTTTTTTAATAGCTAATACTAATAGGAGGTGATAAATAAATAGACAAATACGCTATTAATGATATTATTTGTGCCATTATTTAGTGTTAGCCTAGATAAATACGCCTGAATGCAAAATGGTACACTTAATACATTAAGAGTGATAAAATAACTTATGTACCCCAAGGGTTCCATGTCATCCAGAGGCAATCTAGATAGAAGTTACCCGGAGCAAATGTCTGTATGAGAGTGGTGCTTCTCAAACATGCAACTAGCTTATTGTTCTAAGCAACAGGATATCAATTTAGTCTGACTACTACATATGAACATAAAAAAACAGCAGTAAAGGAGCTTAAACTTTTTTCTTCAAAAGCATAAACAATTTAGTATTATTCATACTATCTATTACTAGAAATAGCAAGAAATTAAGCAAAGTTAAGACAAGGTTTTAGGCAGGTGGTTTGAGATATATATATATATAATATTTGTAAATAGACAGAAATAAATACTGACATTTAACATTTTAGAAGTAGTATTTGATGAGAAAAGGTGGTATCGTGCCATTTCAACCCACACTCCAATAACAGAACTTGTTTATAGCCTATGTATTATGTGCATGCATTAGATGAAAACAAATGAAAAGAATATACGAATAAAGAACTAAATTGTAAAGAGGAGTGAAAAAATTGCTCTTTGTGTGTGTGTGTGTGTGTGTGTGTGTGTGTGTGTGTGTGTGTGTGTGTGTGTGTGTGTGTGTGTGTGT
>JAQQZT010000014.1:15293639-15309789 GCA_030068275.1 Clarias platycephalus
TTTAGTTTATGTCTTATGGTGTTGACTCTTTTAGTGTTCATACAAATATTTACACATTAAGTTTACTGAAAGTAAAATCAGTTGAAAGTCAGAGGAAGTTTCTTTTTTTGCTGAGTATATTTGGACCATAGTAATAGCGAACGAGATGGTTTTAGCCGGGGGGGGTGAGCGAGTCCCCCATGTCTGTTTATATACGACACCTTCCTGATCAGAACATGATGGCACGTCAGAGTCAGACGAAAATGTCTCAGGGCTGAAAACACCACCAACAGCTCCAGTGTTCATCTTCTGTCACTCAGGGCCACTTACATTCCAGGGCACCTGAATCTGGGGGCGGACCTTCCTTCCAGGGGGGGGCCCGTTTGTGAGGAAATGGAGGTTACACACATGGGTGGTAGCTCAGATCTGGGAACGCTTCGGCAGGGCAGTAGTGGATCTAAATGCTCATTGCCCACTATTCTTCTCCATAACATATCGCAATGCCCCTCTGGGGATTGATGCGCTAGCACACTCATGGCCCCCAGCTCTATTGTATGCTTTTTGCTCCAGTAGAACTGATTCTGCCGGTCACAGAGAGGGTGCGCCAGCAGGGCCTGTCCCTAATCCTGGTGGCCCCTCGTTGGCCGGCGAAGTCGTGGTATGCAGAGATAATCAGCCTGCTAGCAGCAGAAGCATGGAAACTTCCTCTCCTCAGGGATCTTCTCAGGCAGCGGGAGAGGTCAGCGTCCCAAACTGTGGAACTTGCTTGCTTACCTGTTGAAAGGTTAAATCTGATAGCTAAAGGGCTTCCTCCGAATATGATTGAGACAGTACTTCCTCTGGCGGTACGGTTATTAAGAGGAGTACAACGTCTGCAACCCACTGTGAGGTCCAGTGTTCCATCTTGGGATTTATTGTTAGTTCTTGAGGCCCTCTGTGGTCCTCCTTTTAAGCCAATTGAGTCTATAGATATGAAAATTCTTTCATATGAGATGGCACTTCTTCTTGCCTTATCGTCTGCTAAACGAGTGGGTGATCTCCACGGTTTGTCCATACATCCATCTTGTATGCAGTTTGCTACTAATGGTTTAAAGGTTACTCTACGGCCGAACGCGGCCTATGTACCTAAGGTTGTCTCCACTGATTATAGCTCTATGGTCTTCGACCTTCATAGCTTCTGCCCCCCCTCCTTTTGCTTTTGAGGAGCAGGAAAAATTGCATAATTTGTGCCCGGTACGTGCACTACGGGTCTAGATGGACCATACAATGAATTTGCGCTTATGTGATCAATTGTTTGTCTGCTTTGCCAGTCCAGTAAAGGGTAAGGCATTGTCTAAACAACGGCTTGTGGAACAATTGGATTGTAGAAGCTATTTCATTAGCTTATAGCAGCAAAGGTGTCCCATTGCCTAAGGGTGTGAAGGCACATTCAACAAGAGCTATGGCAACATTTTGGGCACTGTTTAAGGGCATGTCCGTAGGTGATATTTGTGCAGCAGCCAGTTGGTCTTCAACGCACACTTTTTTCCGGTTCTACCGTCTTGACATAATGGCCCCCTCGGTGCACACCATCAAATCGAACCCCAACCCTGGAGGTGCAAGGCGACATTTACATTTACAGTGCTTAACCATGTGCATTTACAGTGCTTAACATTTCCTCACTATTCATCTGAGCATTTGAAAGTTAAGGGCTTTGCTCAGGGCTCAACAGTGTCAACTTGGTGGGGCTTGAACCTTGAACCTTCCAACCAGTAGATCATGCCTTAACCACTGAGCTACCCCTGCCCCAGGTGATAATGTTAACCACTATGCCATTGTGCCACTATCAGAGATAAACAGTAGAACAATAAAAAATTTGAGCTTCTTGCGTTATCACATTTATCTTATCGTGGGTTGTAACAACATTACCCTTAAAACTCAAGCTGCAGATCTGTGGCAGCATCCGTGTCCTGCTGAAAAAAGGACACTATACTGTATACTGTACAATCCCGAGCCCTATATATGTTTATTTAAAAAAAAAAAAAAAAAAAAAACAGCAAAACAAAAAAATTGCTTAAATGCTCTGGGTTTTCAGGGCAACAATCCACAGTCAATGCCACAAAAAGATTTTTTTTCTTACTCTGGTTTATCTTCTTTTTTTAACTAAGATTTTTGCATGTACATATTGACACATAAATTGTTACATTTTTGGAGGGGACTGTAGAGGTATGAAAAAATGTGATGCAAACAAGTAAAAATTACATTCTGGTTTTGAGATTTGCATGAAACCAAAGTATTACCAAAGACTGATCTGTGCAAATGTATGAAAATTGCATAAAAAGTGTGTATTTGCTCATTTCAAACTGCTGTCCAACATGAATTCTAAATTACTTTGGTTAAAACGTGTTTGGTGCCACTTTGCATCTTTTCTCAACATAATATGTTACTATTTGTTTGTGTCTCTTTTTTACCCCAGCTCTATGTCAACCTTGTTTCATCCTTGAATATTATAATGTAATGTTTATTTTTATTCTATAATTATTTTAAATATAATTAAATGGTTATCATTTAATGTGATTCTTTGAGGTAAAATATTAGCTGAACACCTGTAAGTTCATTGCTATATGATTGAAGTGCTGCCATCGTAACATCGTAACTGGATCTAAGTGGCCTGGGAAAACTTTAAACACATGAAGTGATTATAGTAAAATATTTATGCTATACTTAGTGATTCTATTAATAAAGTCCTAGTTGATGCTGCGTTTTGGTTATTTCTGTAAGAACTTAGCGGTTGTCTGTCTCACTGATTTCACGGTTTGCATAAAATAGAGGCATAAAAGTATATAGAAGAAAAATTAACTTTTTTTCATTATATAATGCAAAACATTTGTGAAATAAAGGAGAACACTCGCAAAATCATGCAAAAATGGCCTTCGACCAGAAGTGTGAGAGTATATGCTTAAATTACTGAAACTTTAGCTTTACTTGGTATACAAGTCAAATTTAACGATCATGTCTTACCATATTTTTGTTTGTTTGTTTGTTTAGTTGTTAGTTGTCGTGTCGGACTCTTCGTGACTTCATGGACCATAGTACGCCAGGCCTTCCTAGATGCTGTCTAGGAATCCTTGTTTTCTTGGCAAGGATACTGGAGTGGGTTGCCATTTCCTTTTCCAGAGGACTATTTATGGACAATTTGGAGACAGCAATTAGCCTAATCTGCATGGCTTTGGACTGCGGGAGGAAAATGGAGAAACCCACCAAGCATGATGAGAACATGCAAACTCCATACTTGGGCAAAATCATTAAGGTGGTTCAGCAGTTAAAAGACATCTGTGCAAAATGAGCCAGATGTATATACGAGTCTTTTTTTCGTTTCTGTGAGATCTTGTAAAAGTTCTGTGAGATATCTCGAAAGATTTGTGTTATTTCACAAAAAAATATATAATTTCTTCGAAATACAGTATATTTTGACTTCTTCCATGATTCTTCTTAACATTACAAATGCAAAAAAAAAAAACAGGCAGTAGCATCTTTTCTTGCTCACAAATGTTCAGTGCTATACTAACAAGAAATCCAGCTTATAAGTACATGAGGCTCGAAGACAAGTATATGACACAGTTTCACTGAGTTATGAAACTGAGACACAATTACTGAGACAAAGCTGAAGTTCTTATCTGATTGGGCAGAAAGAGAGAAAGTTGCATTAGAGATTAAGTAGAGGATAATCAGATGCCATTGTGGTACGACAATATTGTGGGTGCATGTAGGAAACTTTTAACCAAACTGAAACCATATTTTACATCAACACCAGTGAAGAACGAATATCAATTAATATTAATGCCGAAAGTGATTAATGTGATTTTCCAAGCAAAAGCAGAGCATCAGAAAATATTAGGCAGGTCATGATAATTTATTTTATTTTATTTTATTTTAAATGAATACCCTAATAATATAGCACTCCTCTAGATCATCTCATGGATTTCAAGCCTAAAGTAAATATATTGATCAGTAATACAAAAATAATCAGTCAAAAAAGAATAATCAGCTTCATTACACAAATTGTTTGTAAATGTGCACTAATCCAGAAAATGCTGGTTCAGAATCACATATGGATAGATAAAATGTGAAGCCTTTTACAGAAGACTGTCCTGAAAAAACATGACTGTTGAGCTTTTACATCAATTCCCTTTTTTTGTTTTTACTGTGAACATACAGTAAATGTGACCTTTTTCATATGGCAGACTGTACGTAAGATGTAATTTAAAGAACATTTTCATATTTAGATGAGTGGGCTTAACTACTGTCAGTTCAGTTCCCTACTCATTCAACACCATCACCAGATTCAGATCCATCATGTGTGTTTGTGTGTACTGTATCATGACCTTTCAGAATCCCATCATCATGACACACAGATGGGCTGAGATGGTCTGCTGGCATAATCTGTCTCATGGGTTACAGCTTTACGGATTATCCTTTCATTCGTGACTTTTTAATAAATAGTGCAAACCCAAAGGGAATATTCTCTGCTGTTATTTTGCTATTTTATTTACGGACTGAATTTTTTAAAATACATTTAGAAATGTATCATATAATTTGTCCAAAGCAATGTACAAATGAACAATCAGTTGAAAACATTGTGGTACAAATTATCTAGCAAACCTGTACAGGCAAAGCACAAGGACAAAGTCAAACGCTTATTTTTGCATGTGTTAAGAGTTTTCCACTTGTTATAAAAAAAAAAAGAGCACAGTTTTAAAACCAAATTGCATAATACAAAAAGCAATCAGTAATTACAGTTTTAAACCTACAGTAAGTGTATTAATAATAGAAACCTAAGTGAATGAGTAATAGAAAAGGCAATTAGTGCCTAGAAAGCAAGGTGTTTTTTTCCCCCATGGATATTACATAACCATTTTGGCATCATGCTTCAAAATCTCAAATCTAATTCATATAACTCTGAGGAATGTTTGTCAGGTCCTTTGATTATCTAACACAACGGGTGTTCAAGTCAAACCAGGACTTTTGATTGTGCAGAATAACAGAACACAGTTACAGTATGAGAGTAAACACTCCCTTTACTTTCTATATCATCTCCTGCTACACTTATTAAAGTGATTAAATGGCAAAAAAGTTGAAAGCTTTCTTGGAATACCGGAGCCTCCTTCATATCTGAAATTCTGCCCTCCTTTACCAGCCCAAACATGTGGAAATGGCTTGGAGCAAGGTCAGGACAGTACGGGGGATGTGGCAATAACTCCTTTAAACTGCAAGTGGTGTTTGTGAGAGATTGTGTGTGCAGTTCCCACAAACAGAAATGTCTCTTCTGCAAGTTGGTGACAAGTTATCTGGCTCTCTTCGAGGAAAAGGCGTGTCACTTGCTGAATGTTCATGGGAACCACTCTAGTGGACTCTGCGCCACGTCAGCAGGAAAGGTCTTCTTTGAAATGTTTGAACCATTAAAATGAGCTAAAGTAGGTGTAGGTTATATATTCTCCGCAATATTTACAACAACCACCAAGTTAAAGAAACATCATTGAAATGTCTTGGTTAGGGACTGACTGAGAAAGGTGTGCCACAGCATTTCATGTGCAGGTGGCCTGCTGTTCCACCGGCTGCCAGACTCTAATTAAC
Organism: Clarias platycephalus; assembly: GCA_030068275.1. Classification (NCBI taxonomy): domain Eukaryota; kingdom Metazoa; phylum Chordata; class Actinopteri; order Siluriformes; family Clariidae; genus Clarias; species Clarias platycephalus. The sequence continues at coordinate 15,299,232 of JAQQZT010000014.1, forward strand.
ACACACGCAACTAAAAACTACCCTTGTACGCTTTACAACAGACAGAATAAATTGCTGGATTACCAAATACGAACTATAGCACAGTTGGCAAAATATTCTGCACAGAGCCATCATACTGCTTTCCGTATTTTCAACAACATGAGATGAGTTCCATATTGTGCCATGAAGATGTTCCGTATGGTTTCATATGGTGGGGTGCTGGGTACTAGGCTTTAATAATGATCATCTGCTGGGAAATCTTTTTAGGGAAAGAACGAGAAAGCAGAAAAACAGGAACTAAAAATGGCTGTTCACACAGCACCAAAAAAGTGCAATATTATAGACATAGAGCTATTTAATTGTTCTACAAAGCATCTTGTGTTTAAAGCTTGTTCTTTTCTTCCTTAGTGGCCATGTAGAAACTACCGTTCAATCAGGGTCATAAAGCGCAAAGAAACGAGGCCACACTGCATCAGGTGCCTTGCCTGATTTATTCCCTCTGCAAGAGTCTGAACCATCCCATTAGTAAATGAGCCCTAACTCACAGCGACAGTCATATTCTCCCTCTTGGCTCTCTCTTTGGGCAGGAGCAATGCAGTCGGGAGGCTGTGAGATTTGGGAAAGTTTTCTACTTGATAGATTTAGCAACTCTACTTACTGCTTCAGAGGAGCAGGTGGTTCAAAAGTGTGTCGTCCTTGTCTGGGTGGTAAAGTGGGGTAATTGAAGTTTCATGTAATTCAGTTTTTACTTTTTGTTTTATTTCCCCAGAAGTGGTTTTTATTATTTCTTCATGCTCAAGTGGTTTGTGTGTGTGTGGGGGTGTTTGCCAGGGGAAAAAAATGTAAAAGGAACCACAATTAATGTTGATAAAGTGGTAAAAAAAAAAAAAAAAAAATCCTGCACTCCAAACAGACTAAAATAACTTGCACACACAGCAACTAATATCTGCCCTGCACCTCCTTTTAGTTTAATAATTTAGCAACTCAGGAAGCTTATCATCATGCATGTACTATTTTTCCTCTGTAAAGGTAACTTTGGGTCATTATTTCTGTAATTATTTCATAGCCGTATTGATGTCATATAATGTCCAACTTTGTAATGTCCAATACTAATGTCTAGATAACACACTGATGATGATGATGATGATGATGATGATGATAATGAATTGGGGTGTTGTCTTTGCAGATTAGCTAAGTTCCAGGGCCAATATTAATGGTATCTAGCTCCAACTTAAAATTTTTTGAAAAGTAAGAAAATTCAAGAAGAAGAGTGTTAGAAAGCAAAAGATTTGATATTTTTCTGGTACATCTAGATTTTAGCACCTTCTTTGTTTCCCCATCATGCTAACTTTCTGTCCACCTCCATATATATATATATATATTTATTATTATTTTTTTTTATTTTTTTTAATAATTTTTGTTTATTCCAAGCAACAAGGCTATTTGATTACATATGTAAGTAGGTCACAGATTGTCCTCTCTATATAAAAACAGTATAAAATAGTAGAAATAGACTATTTTAATAACATGGTAAAAAGAAAAAAGCATGGTTAAGGTAATTTTTGAAGCAATAGTTCATTTCACTAGTCCGTCTCAGCAGACCAGTTTGTCAACTTTTGCCCATTTTTGACTTGGTTCAGTTTTGTTTCACACTGAACTAAATGCGGCACTACATGTAACATGAGTACAGTACATTATCGCTGTTCATTGGTCAAAAGAGTCTGGCAAGGGGTTAGGAAGACGATCTGTCCATTCTGGCTTTACTATACAGAACTTATTATTTACTGATTTATCATAATGTCGCTCCGAAAGAGGATTCTCTAAAAGTGTATACTGTATCCCTAGTTATCCATTTTTCCTTTTATTTCTTCTTCCTCTCTTTCTGTTACCATTTTTAAACGTATCATTCACTATGTGGTGTTTTATTTACAAAATGAATAAAAGTAAGTGTTCCAAAAAAGTAGATCCATGCCTTGTACTGGTGAATATTACTATACAGTAAAAGAAAACGTGCTGTGCAACATGGAGAAATGGCACAATTACCATTTGTTCATAAACCATGCCAACAGAATGCTGAATGGACATCGAGATAAGTTTATATTACATTCAAAATATTACATACATACAAATACATTACTGCTTCACTCTTTGCACAGGAAAAAAACAAGGTAGTGAATATTGAGCATGCATCAACTTGTTAAACTGAAAACATGTTTTGATAAGCATGGAAAAATCCAAAATGCACCTGGAGCTTCTCAACTTACACTTTCAGTTTGTCTGGATCAAGAATATAACCACAAACAGACCACTCTAGAGTTCTTTTAGACCTGGATTGAAAGGGCCTTATAGAGGTTGTTTTGGTCACGCTAGATTGCTTAAAATGTATGAATTTCTGAGTACAGGATGCCTTTAATCCACATCTACTGCTGTGCCTATTAATGTTTAAGTATCCTAGCCTACTGAATACTAATGCCTTTCTCTCTCCTCAATGCTTGTAGCCTTTTGCAACTCCTATGAAAGATCTAAGCCCTGACGATTTCTAACAGCTGTGGAAAAAGATTGTTCATTCTGCTCAGGTTTGAGGTGGTTACATGGCTGTTACTTGGAACCAGGATAAGCTGATGCTTCATGTCATCTGGAGCTTCTCTGGAGACTGAAACCGTTTGCTCCTCAGATGTATAATTACCCACTAGTGCTGTCATCATCATGAATCAGTGTGTCCCAGACATGCTGTCTTAGTGGATTAACTTAGCGCATGGTCTTTTCAGATATATATCACAATCTAAGAAAGAAAAGTAAGACGTGATTGAATGATGAATTAAGGGATCTAAGAGAGAGAGAGAGAGAATCACTCCACTCACTCCATTCAACATACACATTAACAATCCTACAACTCCTGCATCAGCACATGGTCATATGAACACTGCAGCACTCACACCCTGGACTCGGATAAAGGGAGGAGGACTCACTAAAGAACAAAAAAGGGACTTCCCTGGTTTCGTTTCATCACACTGCCTGGAGGAAGTTAAAACTTTAAAACCACCCACAAGCAAAAAAATCCCACAAAGATCTGAGAAAAAGCATGGAATTAAATTTTAAGCAGAAAAAAAAACTTTTTCGCTTCCCTCGTTCCATGTAACTTAGTTAAATACAGATAGGTTGGAGGAAAAGAAACAGGAACTAAACATAGATTTGTTGATCTACTGAAATGATGATGTTATTTTTCACTCTCTGTTACTTCCAGATTACATTTTTAGGGTTTCAAATGTGTATCTTCCCATAAGAGTTCGTCCATACTGCTTTATCTTGTAATATAGGATACGAGGAATCGAACCCAGACCCTGGAGGTGCAAGGCGACAATGCTAACCACTAAGCCATTGTGTCGCCTCCCATTTAGTGTAATTGACTGAGATAATTTCTTAGGGCACTGGTGTTTCAGGTGGTTAAGTCTCTGGGTGGCTGATCACCAGGTTCCACTGATGGGTCCTCGGGCAAGGCCCTTACCTCTATGGCCATGCAGAATACCCAGCCACTGAAAATGCAGGGCATCCTTACTGCCAGTCCTAATCCTGGGGAAATGGGTGGGTTGCAGCAGAAAGAGTAAAAAACATGTGCAGATCAAATGGTCTGACGTGTCAACCCTGACAAATAGAACAAACTCAAGAAGAAAAAAAATTGAGCTATATATAAATGAGCTATTTTCTTACAGTGTTCCACATCAGCTTTAGTGGAACCTTAAAGCCTTTGAGAAATCAATGGCGGGTTTTCCTCCTACAAAACATTCCAACTAGAACTCGTTTACAACGAATTGAATCCCCACCAGATCACTATGAAAAACTCCCACAAACATATTTTCCAGTTCTTCATCTTTCCACTAGTCTCTAAACTGATTATATTTAATCAATTTCTGCTGTTTATTTTAACGGATTTCCTTCTCGTGCTGATTCAGCTCACGCTCTTCGCTTTCTCCTTGATTTACTTCTTATGCTAATGCAGCTCATGTTCCTTGACGAACCATCTCGACCTCTCTCCTCTGCTGCTTATGCCGTGTAAGGATTAAAGAGCAATTAAGAACCGCTCTGTGAGTTATAGATTAGGGGGAAAGGATGTCGATGCGGTGCTGACCTACTTCTGTAGTGTTGGGATGGAGCAGCATCTGCAAGATTTGATGATTTCCAGGATTAGACAGTGATTTGCTTGGTATAAAGTTGGAAATTAAATGGTGGTTAAATTTCCGTAGACATACAATATCTGAAAGTTTCACATTCACTCTCTCACTCACTATACCACTTGTCCTCTACAGGGTTGCGGGACATGTACGGTCTATCACTGGGGACTAGTCAGGGTACACCCTGGACACGGTGCCAATCCACTGCAGGGCACGAGCACTTGAAACTCTTGCAATATAATTAATTATATCACAGTATCCTTGAATCGGTCATTTTTTATAACAGAAGCTCTGGCAGTAGTACAAGCTGTAATTCAAAGGATTATATATTAATGCCATTGTGATAATACATTATTGTTTCTATGGTAACCATTCATTAGGGACACTTCACATAATATAAGCCTCAGTTCCAGGCAGAGTTAAAACCGACTACCCTTAAAGTAACCACCCCGTCACACCAGTCTGTCTTATTTCTCATATAATTATAACACACACAGTGAGTGGTGTGTTGGGGTCGTTAGCAACCCGAATTTATTAATGACAAAACAGCCCGAAGTGTTTAATTCCTTTTTATTTTTTAGCTGTGCTGTGCCTCCTCCAATGCAAATGCATAACTGATTTTAGAGAATACATAACAATTAGTGCTTCACAATTAATCACATTAAAACCATCTGTGTCGCAATATGGACCTGTGCAATTGCTTAATCACTAAAAGGTGCGATATATATTACAGGTCATATTGTACTGTATAAATTACAGGTAAATTATGTAGAGTTTGCAATAATTCATTTTAAATTTCGTAAGAGGTGATGACTAAATATCGGCAAACATCCTCTTAACAGTAGTGTAGTACTGTAGTTAGCGCTGTCGCCTTGCACCTCCAGGGTCCGGGTTCGATTCCCGCCTCGGGTCTGCGTGCATGGAGTTTGCATGTTCTCCTCGTGCATAGTGGGTTTCCTCCAGGTACTCCGGTTTCCTCCCACAGACATGCAGACATTTGGCGTTCCCAAATTGGCATTGCCCATAGTGTGTGTGAGTGTGTGTATGTGTGTGGCCTGTGATGTATTGGCACTCCATCTAGGCTGTACCATAAGTGAGTCTATTTGCTATTAGACTATATAAATATGTTTAAAAACTAAATGGTACATTTAATACTTACATTTCGCAGTTTAAATCACAATCCCGACATGTCATAATAATTGCAGTGTGGTTTTTTTTTTTCATTAAATCGTGCAGCCCTAATCACAATCTACAGTAAATCTAAATTTGCCAACTAGTTAGCTGATTTATCTGCTTAAATCGACATCTACAGTTCTGTCTAGTATATCAACATTAGCATTTATGGGGATCTGGCAAATGAGCAGTATTATCTATGTGGGGGCGGAATATTACTTAATAATCAAATATTGGAGAAATCTCTGGAAAGATATGAACATTTTGAATCGTATTCCAAATTCTTACACTTACATCTCCAAGAAAACATGGCCCTGGCTTGTATAAAGGTTTATTTACATCCACAACTCAGAAAATAGTTTGGATGTATGAAAATCCAACCTGTCTTGTACACACATATATAACGCACCAACTGTTATACAGTCAAAGCCATTTATGTTCTAAACTTAGACTAAAAATCGTCCACATTTGCACTTCATGTGTAACAAAAAACAACATACTGCACATGTGCAGTCCCCTGACTAATATATCCTCAGTGTCGGCACTTCAACGTAAACAAACACACAAAAATAATGTAGTATTATCATAAATAATCAATAATCCTACCCCTACCCCTTCTCTTGCATCTCACCTCACGCTGAACCCTGTGTGTTAAATACAAAATATAATTTATATTACGTTCAACACACAGGGCTTCTTTGCTGATCATATACATCCAGTACACGTCTGTAATTACTTGTACAGTATTTACTCACAGTGCATGCACAAGTGTTGACGTGCCACCCACTCACACTTCAGTTGACCTCAATCAGAAAATCATTCTGCACACGGCTACCGCAAACTCACTCATCGATATTAAGCTCAGGATTGAAGGAAAATGCATCGTCAGCAATGAATAAATAACACCCAGACAGCTCCGGGGTGCCAGACGAGGACACTGCGCTTCAGCCGAGCTCTGCTTCCACGTAAATGCAGATGGTGCTGAAGCTTGTTGTGCCGTAGTGAATGCTAATAAACTGTTAATAGGAGCGATGAGCAAAATTGATGCTCACCGCATAACAGGACATATAGTTATTAAGATATTATTCCATCCTTCACATTTGGGATTGCCCATAAAACACATCTCATATCTTTTTTAGGGGTCAGACATGCTCTCACACCTTCGAAAAGAGTTATAGCTCATGCATGGTGGTGAAAGGGAAAATAAATCACACTACAATAACTACAATCAGTGTGCTGTGGTGTACTGTGTGCTCTGATTTTGGTTACAAATGAATGCCGTGAAAATACCAGGGCTGAACCGAATGCAATACAAATGTGGGCACAACTTTTTTTTTTCTATTAAATTACATATGTTATTCAAATTGCATGTTTTTAGAGCGACTCTTCCTCGAAGTACTACTTAACGTACTGTAGTCTCCATCACAAGCCATTACATTTTCACCAACATTGATCCTAACTTTTTTTTAAATCCCCTTTATGGCAGTTGATAGACTCCCAGTGCATAGTTTGGCTTCAGTGCTGGTTTCTGTCTTCATCCATCTGTGCATCATTGCTCTTATCATCTTAACAAACGTTCTGTAGCGGGTCAGAGATTTCTTTATGTAAGAAATGTTTTTGGGGGGAAAAATCATGAATGATCACTTAAACGCTTGGTGAAAATAAAAAATAAAAAAGTAGAAATCACGGCTATGTGTAATATTCACTCTAAGAGCATTTCCCTACACAAACAGTGTGGTGAGGATTGAGATTAAACAGCTGTGTGGCCATAAGGACACTACTTGTTACTAATGCTAATCTGAAAAAAAGGCTTGGATATGCTAGGGAGCATAAAGATTAGACTTTGAAGCAATGGAAAAGGTCACATGGTCTAATGATTCCAGATTAATCCTAATCCAGGGTGGTGGGTACATCGGGCTAAGGCCTGATTTATGCTTCTGCGTCAAGTCTAACCCAAAGTTACTGCATGTAACAGCCACGTACACTATGCTGTAGTCTATGGCACAGACTGAAGTGCACCTCCCAAGGTATAATAACTACACATTGCAGTAATGCAGACCTCAACAACTATGATTGTTCCACATGGTAGCTTCACATTTCTGTCTTCCTCTATGCTTTTTAATCGAGTCGAACGTTGAGTGAACATGGACCAAACTGAAAAAAGACTTGCAGGGCATAGACTTGATGCGGAAACATAAATTGGGCTTAAGAAGAGTGAAACGATGTACCCATCTTGAATAATGCAAAATACAAAAATACTTGTTATTGCAACATTATGTGGCACTAAAATATAGTCAGCTGAAGACCTGAATGTAGTAAATGACCAGGTTATCACATTAATGTTTTTTTTTTTTCCTGATGGCATGGAAAATTTAATAATAGTATACATTCACACTAATACTAGGATACTAAAGGATACTTTTCATGATCTAGTCACACAACCAGTATAATTTATTGAAAAGATCAGACTAACTGAACAACCTAGCTTTTGGTTGCTTCATTCAATGCTTTATAGATTTATTAAAAATCATGCAGTGACATCTGTGCTGTGTTTTAATGCAGAAATGTGACATCATGAATAACTAGATTGGGAAAAGCTTTTATGATGACAAGTGCATGTATTAATTGACAGTATAACAAGTGCATGTATTAATTGACAGTATAACAAGTGCATGTATTAATTGACAGTATAACACTGAGTGCAAATATGCACCACCGCTTTTGTTATCTTACGGTTTAGATAAAGGTCTACTGATCTAGGATCAGTTGTTCTACTATCTGTGTGATTATATGAAGCATGAAGAAACTGAAACACGCCTGGGTCTAATTCATCACCGGGAAGAGCATGATGATATACTGGAAGAAATTTGACACCAATCATATTCTCTTTCTTTTATGGTTTATATCATTTTCATTTTTATCAAACCATTTAGTGAGCCTTGGGACCAACGTCTACAGGATACAGTAGGTGATCAATCAGAGGAATTTATTGCAGGAAGTCTTCTCTGTATATGGGATAACTGGATCTATCCACCCCATGCCAGCAAAATAAATCTCCATAAAATGAACCCCCATAAAATTCACAGAGGCACCAGATTTGCTTGAATTTAAGCCATCTGTAGGGGAAATTACCAAAAACTGAAAAGCGTCCAAATTGATTTGACTTGCCGTGCCGGTTTGTGAGTTCAGCGCGCCCTCTAGCGTTGAACTTGCAGATCAACCCGGCAAGTCGATCAATTTGTCTGTGAGCTCAGCGCGCCCTCTGGTGGTCACTGGGGAAAAAATCTGCATAATTATAGGTGGCGCACAACAATCTCCCTTTTGCGCATGCTCAACCCTCACACACCCATTTATTCTGTAAACAAACTATGAAAGAAATAGAGAGATGTCTCGATCCACGTTCACAAAATTATTTAAGCATTTCTGTAAATGATGTGTTTTGCTAGTTTGCTTTTAAGCTTAAAAATGTAGATATCCGTACAGCAGAGTCTTTGACAATCTTTAAACAACGACTCAAGACGTATCTGTGTTTTCAATACTTGGACTTGGACAAAGCACTTTTTGCAAGTCGTTCTGGATAAGAGCGTCTGCCGAGTGCCTAATGCCTAAAAGCGCTGTACAAATAAAATTGGATTCCATTGAATTAAATGTAAATGTAAAAAAAAACACCATTTAAAAAGATGTAATTTGTGTTGTTCCTCATTACAGCCACAAGGGGGCGCCGTTACAGCGCCTAAACAACTTACATGCGAACAGATCAAACAACACAATTATTCTGGTATTAGTTGTAAAAATGTTAACGAGGTGCAATTATCGAAAACTCCAAAGCTTCAGGAGGGCCAGGAAATCTTAAAAAATACAGGATAATTTCGACTCTTCAGGGAGAGTCAGAGGAGTGGTCATATGGGGGGAAGGGGGACGACGACAATACGTCATTTCCGCTATCCTTATTATCCTTATTATTATTTATTTTATTTATATAATTTAAAAAATGCTAATAATTCTCAGTTTAGTGTTTAAAACTTAGAACTGAGTATTCATACATGAATTATAAGCGTGTATTATATACACGTAGTGAGGAGCGTAGTCTAGGTCACAGTCTCAGTGCGCATGCGCAGGTCTGCTTGTTTGCAAACAAACCGCCGTGCGTGTGCGAGTGCGCGTGCCTGAGACGCAGCTGCTGCTGTCATGGCAGAAAACAACGACGGCGAGATCATCGAGCACCATGACGACGAGGAGATGGAGAAAATGCGGACGCCGAGAAATGAGTCTCAGTCGTTAATGGAGAGCGTCCGAGCCGCAGAGAGGGACGGACACAGCAGCACGCAGTCCTCACACCGCCTGCTGGCGTACAGTGACGCTCTCATCTCCATCATCGCCACCGTCATGGTACAGTAACACACACACACACACTGATTCTACTGGATTGTTTGTGCATCATGTTAAGTTGTGCATGAATGTCTGTTTTTGCAGATATTACCTGTTGCCCATATACAATTTCAAGACAATGAGGTAAGACATCATTCATTTAAGGTTCAAAAGAGTTTATTTGCTATTTGTACAAACACCAGTAGTACATACAGTATGAGCATTGATTATTATTTTTTTGTGCAGAAAATCTCTGAACGTTGGCTTAGCGCTTAGCATTGTCGCCTTGCACCTCCAGGGTCCGGGTTCAGTTCCCGCATGTTCTCCCAGTGTTTGGTGGGTTTCCTCCGGGTTCTCCGGTTTCCTCCTACAGTCCAAAGACATGCAGATTAGGGTCATTTTTGTTGTTGTTCTTTCAGCTTCTCTTGGAAGAGGGTCGCCATTTGGTCCGCACATACAAGCTTGGCATAGTGTTTACGCAGGATGCACTTCCTGACGCAACCCTCCCATTTTATCCGGGCTTGGGACCGGCACTGCATCCAGTGGCTGGGGTTTAGTGAATCAAACCCGGGCCTTCCGCATGGCAAGTGAAACACCTACCACTGAGCTAGGGCTGGACGATATGGCAAAAATTTATATCACAGTATATTTCTTAATTTTGGTCGATACGATATAATTCCGATATCGATATTAGGGCTGCACGATATATCGAAAAAATATCGTTATCGCGATAATGGCATACGCGATAACCATATTGCAAAGAGTTGCGATAAATAGTTTATGTGCCAAGCCTTTGTGTGTCCAAATTTGACCAATCAGATGGGCCCTTACTATGTTTATACCCGCTTATATCTTTATACTTCTCTCTC
>JAQQZT010000014.1:15309889-15332793 GCA_030068275.1 Clarias platycephalus
AAATGTATATCGAAATATCGGAAATGTGTTTAAAAATCGTATCACCGTTATTGAAAAAAATTCTATCGCGATATATATCGATATCGAATTATTGTCCAGCCCTACACTGAGCCTTGATGTTCCCAAATTGCCCGTATTTAATTCTGTTTTTGTTATCTTTCTTTTATATCACTGACTCAGAGAGTTTCGTATCTCCATCTCACTTACTCGTCATCTGTACTGCATTTTCCTGTATACAGAGTCGCGGGAGGCCTGAAGCCTATCCCAGAAGACTTAGGGCATGGGGCCGGATACACCCTGGATGAGGTGCCAATCCATCTCCAAGCACACACTCAGATTTTCATTCAGGCAATTTGGGAACGCCAATTAACCTAATCTGCATTATATGTGTGTTTGCATGACTGTTGGAGGAAACCGGAGTAGCCGGAGGAAACCCACCAAGCACGGGGTGAACATGCAAACTCCATACCTTTAGACCTTAGGCGGAAATCGAACCCTCAACCCTGTGCTAACCACTGAACCATCGTGCAAAAATAGTCCAATTTAGTGTAGTCGTACTGGTTAAAGTGACTCCTGATCAGAATGTCCTTAGTTCAAACCCCAGCACCACCCAAGTTGCGACTGTTGGACACTTGAGCAAGGCCCTTAACTGCTCGGCTCAAATGTAAGTCGCAATAAGTAAGGACGTCTGCCAGACACCATAAATGTATCGTTCATATGACCTGGAATATACTGATCTGATAACATTGAAGTTAGAGCAGATGCTCGTCTAAAAGTCAGGTTTTGTATTAGACCAGATTAGATCACACCATATTTGGTCACGAGAGTTCAGTTTAAGAGTTCTAAAGGCTACAAGATCGGTGCTGAAGATGCTTGGTGTTTTTTTTTTTTTTTTTTTAACTTGAAAACCAGCGACAGATCAAAGGGAGAGACTAAACACTAATGGTAATAAAATATTCCTCTTACACACAGGAACTGACAAAAAGCATGCAGGCGATCCTCGCCACTAAGATTGCCGTATACCTGATGACATTTCTGATAGTAACTGTTGCCTGGGCAGCACATATAAGGTGAGTAGAGAGAAATTATACGTACATGTATAGTCTACATTGGGCGTTCCTAGGCTTGGGTATATTTATATTGTGCATAGTTGAGCACTTGCTCTTTCATTTCCTCAATGCATCTGTTTTCAGATTGTTTCAGGTCATCGAACGCATTGATGACACACTTGCACTTCTTAATTTGGTGAGTTCCTCCGAATGCGGTAGCCAAATGTCACGCATGTTGCAGTTTCTCCTTTCTTTAAGGAAGCTTTTACGTCAAACATTTTCCTCTTTTGGTTTTATTTCAGGCTTGTATGATGCTGATTACGTTTCTCCCATACACAGTGAGTATTACTATAAACAGAGAACAGGCATTTTATAAAGGAATCCTTGGGTTTCCTACGAACACAATGGTGTCATTGATGGGATGGTGTGTTGTCTATTTCCTGTAGTTTTCTTTGATGGCAACTTTCCCAAATAACACCCTTGGCATTCTCCTGTTTTGTGCGTGTGTCATCGTAATCGGTCTCATTCAGGTACTGAAGCCAGATTTGACTTTGACAGTTTATACTAATAATAGTCTCTACACTGGTTAATCCTGTCTTCTTTGCTAAAATTTCATCCGCAGGCGGTTATCGTCTTGTATGGCTTCAGCCATCCTTTCCTCCTAAACGAACACATCCAGATGTCGGAAAATCAGGCCTATTACAGACGGCATGTACTTGAAGTTATAATGCGGGTTCCTATAATATGTTTCTTCGCTGGCATCTTTGCATTCATTTATTTTCAAGTGGTTAGTAATATTTCTGTATTCTACTCGATTTTTATATACATACATACACACATTACCAGTTAAAAAGTTTGGACACGCCTTCTAATTCCATGGTCTTTCCTGAGTTTTATTTCTTTCTACATTGTAAAACAATACTGTTTAACATGCAGTATAATTAAATATATGATGATATTTTCCTTTGAACAGTTGATATTAAGATGTATCTGCTACTTATGCTCTATAAATCCTTCATAACGGCTCTCATCCGAGGTGCTGTTTGTTAATTGGTGATTTTTGAGGCTGGTAACTCTAAATGAGCTTCTCCTCCGCAGGAGAGTTACATTTTGGTCTTGCTTTCCTGAGGTCTTCATGAGAGACAGTTTCATCATGGTGCTTGATGGGTTTGCAAATAACTATTCCAAAACAGCTGACCTTCATGGCTTAAAATAATGCCATATGTGTTTTTTCATAGTTGGTAAATCTCTAGTATTGTTCTAGAATGTAGAAAATAAATCACAGATTATTGAATTAGAAGGTGGTTATCTTTTAGAGTACTGTTGGTGTTCTGAAAAAGGATTCATAGAGGACATACTACATCTAGAAACGGGGAGGTGATGACAGTAATGTAACTGAGATTTGAATCTATTTCCAAAAATATTGCTCTTTTTCTCCCCCAGTCATATGTCCTGCTGGCTCTTGTCATATTCATTCCTTATATATCTCAGTCTGTGACATGGATTTGGACTAAAGCCACTAGTAGTGAGTACCACACAGAACTGCAGCTGTTTCATTGCATTAAAGTCTTTCAATGCCTTGGAAATGGTTTGTCTCTATATAACTAACTTTAAGCTTGGTCTGTTTTTTTAGGTCAGACGGAGGAGACGCCAGACTCCATGCTTTTTTATACGTACCATCCTAGTGAACCACTGAGCAAAGAGCGAGTAGAGGCTTTCAGTGATGGCGTTTATGCCATTGTAGCCACTCTTCTCATCTTGGATATATGGTTTGTACCTACATTTATGTTTTCTAATGTACTTTACTAGGAACACCAGTTCATACATCTGTATAATCACCAATCAAGTGGTGGTAGTGCAATACATAAACTCATGCAGATACAGTAAGCTGTCTTATGCGATAACTCAGCCTCAGATTTCTATTCTTGACTAACATGAGTGGAACAGGGTTTTCCATCGTTGTACATTCTCCGGTATGCTTTTCTTCTCAGCACAGTCCTATCAATTCTAAATACTCTGGCTATTTCTCTTCTCCTCTGGCTTCTCTAATCAATGTGGTGGTTTCATTTACAGATTGTTTTATGTTGTTGTTTTCCCCCATTGTGTGTAATAAAAGACAGGTCGTCCCCCACTTACGAATGAGTTCAGGTCTGCGAGCACGTTCGTAAGTCGAATTTGTTCTTAAGTCAGACAAAGTGAGTCTTCTACGCCATTAATATATAAATGTGGGGGATCCTGGACTCAATCTCCGGTCTCAGAGATGTTTATCACTTTATTGGACTGTAAACTCTGATTTTGTTGAGGATTTTCTTAAATTAGGATTATTCACCATCAGGACTGATTCATTGAAACCAGTCAGGCCAACTTTTTTCTTCCACACCCCCACACGCACACACATACAATATACCGATATATGACATTTTATACATTCACTCACACCCTGAAAATATTGTATATAATTGTAAATATCGGTATCTGCCGCACTGCAGTTTTTACTACACGTGAGCTACTTCCGTTATTTGTTCAAATCTACAAATGTTCGTAGAACCGCGGTCTGTTCGTATCTGCGGAAATTCGTAACTTGAATGTTTGCAAGTAAGATTTATTTCCCTGTTTGATGTGAACTGAAGCTCTTGCATGATTTTATGCATTGCACTGCTAATTGGATGATTGCATGAATGCGCTATGCTAAATACATGGAGTAAAATAATTTACTACTATTACCACACATACAGTAGCTATTTACTAAACATAAGTCTTATCTGTAAATGTAATGAGCTGTCAGTAATAAATGTCCACTCATGCTATCTTTAGTGAGGACAATGTGCCGGATCCATCTGTCGTGGACAAGGAGTTCGACGGCAATCTCTTCAGTGCCTTGCACCAGTACGGCCCAGAGTACCTGGCCTACTTCGGCTCCTTCGCCACAGTGGGACTACTGTGGTTCGTGCACCATTCTCTCTTCCTGTACGTCACCCGTGCTACACGTTTAATGGGTCTCTTCAACACGTTCTCGCTAGCTTTTATAGGCGGCCTGCCCCTAGCCTACCAGCTAACACATGAATTTCCCCGTGGCTCTCGAAACGAACTCGAAGCCATCCAGATCAGCTGTGTGATCATTTTCTTCGCCGGCATCTTTCAGCTGGCCATGTGGGTTACGGCGCTCTTCGTAGAGCGCGAGACGCTTCACCCGTACGTGTGGCACGGAGGCCGAGAGCACGCTTTCATGCTCGCTAAGCTCTTGCTCTACCCCCTGGTGGCGCTCGGGACTTTTTTCTGCACATGTATCCTCAGCCGCTTCAGCTCACCCATCTTCCACCTGATGCAGATCGCAGTTCCGTTCGCATTCCTGCTGCTGAGGTTGATTGTGCGAGTGGCGCTGGCCGTCCTGAGGTGGCTGTTTTGTCCAAAGACACCTAATGAAAGAAATGCACTGGTGGAGGAGGAGGATGTTCGTGTGCCTTTTACGGACATCATCACCTAGCAGGACTTGGTTAACCCGCGTTAAAATCCAGCCAAGTGTATGGGGCCATTTTTAAAAAGAATTCATCTATAAACTCTTGCAACCTGAAACTAATTGCTTGCTGCAAAGTACGTTTGGAGGAATTTTGACAACATTTGCAACTCTATAACAATACAGCATCGACTAGCAGTTAATTAATAGTACTGTTATAAAGTTTTGTTTCTAAGAA
The DNA here is from genome assembly GCA_030068275.1 of Clarias platycephalus. Lineage (NCBI taxonomy): Eukaryota > Metazoa > Chordata > Actinopteri > Siluriformes > Clariidae > Clarias > Clarias platycephalus. The sequence continues at coordinate 15,314,631 of JAQQZT010000014.1, forward strand.
TGAATGTCACTGCTAAATCCATCCTAGATTTAATGCTATACTTTTTTTTTCTTTTTCTTTTTTTAAATACAAGCTGGATCAGGTAAAGTCTCATGAAATATCAGGTGAATGAGAGGTGAAGTCTGGGAGTGTTGTATTAAATTAAACTCTAGCTTACTTACAACACAAGGTAAATATAATGTCCAAAATACAAACCTGCCTCCTGCTGAATATTAATCTGATTTAAACATTTAAATTTTTTCCACTTATAGGCACTTTAAAATTTTTCATGTGCAGCCCTTACTGTGCTGTAATACACCGCCCAACCAAAAAAAAAAAAAGAAAGTCACACACCTGCTTCTGCTTGATTACAGCTTGTGCAATGTCGCGGCATTTATTTCCGTCCAGAAACGCACTCATTTCTCTCCAAGATCTTGTATTGATGATGGCAGGGTCAGACCGCTGCATAAAGTCTTCTTGAGCACATCCCAAAGATTCTCACCGGGGTTAAGGTCTGGACTCTGGTGGCCAATCCATGTGTAAAAAATATGTCTCATTCTCCCTAAACCACTCTTTCACAATTTGAGCTTGATGAATCCTGGCATTGTCAGGGAATAAAAATAAAAAATAAAAAAAAGATAAAAAGAAAAAAAAAAGATCGAAAAACCAACAGATACAACCCCAGATAATAACACTGCCCCCACAGGCTTGTACGGTAGGCACCAGGCATGATGGTTGCATCACTTCATCCACCTCTCTTCTTACCCTGATATGTCCATCACTCTGAAACAAATCAAATCTGGACTCATCAGATCACAGATCACGTGAATGCTCCACAGTCCAATCATGTTTCCTACCAAATTGAAGCCTTTTTGGTACTTTTGACAAGTGGTTTTCTAACAGCTACACAGCTGTTAAGTCCCAGTTCGCTTTACAATACTGTTGTGATGAAAAGAGAGTTGAGCAAAGCTATCAATCTACCGGTCGATCTTTGTTCCAACCCTCACCTATGGTCATGAGCATTGGGTAATGACCGAAAGGACAAGATGGCGCATGCAAGTGGCCGAAATGGGTTTTCTCAGAAGGGTAGCTGGCTTTTTTCTTAGAGATAGGATGAGAAGCTCAGTCATCCGTGAAAGGAGTCAGTTGAGGTGGTTCGGGCATCTAGTAAGGATGCCACCAGGATGCCTCACTAGGGAGGTGTTCTTGGCACGTCCAGCTAGAAGGAGACCACAGGGCAGACCAAGGACTAGATGGAGAGATTATACTGTATCTCCACACTGGCCTGGCAACGCCTCAGAACGCCCTTTCCCCAGTCAGAGTTGGCTGAGGTGGCTGGCTGGGGAAAGGGAAGTTTGGGGTTCCCTGCTGGATGGATGGATGGCTGGATATTCACTGCATGGGTTAGGGTCAAATAACCTGTTGCCAACTGAACTACATTAATCACTGCAGTAATTAATCAATGGAAGGCTCTTAAATATTTGCTTAGTTAAATCCAGGTGGTGACAATTTTTTTGGCCGGGCACTTGAATGATGGCATGAAGGTGACAAAAACTGAAGCTGGACTGGATAGCTTTTTTATGAATATAAATTTGAAAATGAATCTGTGTGTGTGTTTTTTCTGTAAGTGAACAGGGAGGTGGTACAGTTACTGAAACTGCTGCTGAGTTGCTACTACATACAGTAGTTGAATTTGCACACTGTAAGAGAGAATAGACCAAATCTCTTTAAGCTTTGTCATTTATCCTATCTTGAATTGTTGCACTGAAAGATACACCCACATTTCACTTCATCCATTTCTTAAAATTGTAATGTTTGTTCATAGATTTGAATGTTTTTCACCCAGATATCACAGAGAGGCAAACATTTACACTCAGCTGTGTTGTCTGCATGCATTTGTATGGTTTAACCCATAACTATTGTAACATGAAATAAGTGTAATTAATAAAAATGCCTTTAGTAAAACTCGTCAAACATCCTATTATTTGTAAGTGGTCATATGTTTAGTTCCGGTTATTCATATTTGTATGTGTTATTTTTAGGCATTTGTCAGACACTTTTATTCAGAGCGACTTACAAAACTGCTTTGATGTTTTCATTATTAAATATATCCTTACACTGGTTCACTAGGGTACTAAGTTAGAGTACCATCAATCAAACATTGTTAGAAAGGATTTAATTAAAAAAAAAAAAAAAAAAAAAAAATGGTGTTTGGGGGGTGGGATTTAACCCAAATACGTGAGAAACAGGGGTCTTTAGTCATCACTTAAAGATTGCCAGTGACTCGGCTGTATGGGTACCTAGGATAGATAGAGTACTTTATTAATTTCAAAGGACCATTGTATAAATGTAGGAGCCAGGACAGAAAACAGTCTAGATCGCCAGTCGAGCAGTGCTGGAGGATCGAAGGGAAAGTGGTGCAGTGCGGGGTGTGATAAGAGCTTTGAGGTAAGCGGGTGCTGGGCTTTTTTTTTCTTTTACATTTTTAGGCAAGCATCAGTGTTTTGTATTTACGAGCAGCTACGAGAAGCCAGTGGAGGAAGCGGAGAAGTTGGGTGGTGTGGGAGAACATAGCAAGGTTGAAAAGACGTGCAGCCCCATTCAGGATCATATCGATAGATAGAGTGGCCTTATTAAGAGGACAAAAGCAAAGAGGTAGTGCTGTGGCAGAGGCACCACCTGATATTGTGTCATCCTTCCAAAAGCTAAAGGATATTCGATTGCATCATTCCAGGTAAAGCAACTCAATTACTCATCAGAGAATTTTAATTATTGGGAAAGCAAAAAAATACACACCGTCAGGTCCATTCGTACGTGTTCCCAGAAAAGAAAAGGAAGTTGTGTTGTGCAGTTGTTGTTGGAAATGGGTTAGAAAAGGTGGTAGAACATTTCCTTCCCATACCGGTCCCATTCTGCCGATCTTACACCACCTGACACCAACTCTGTGGGGAATGTTAAAGGAGAGTGTGTTCAACTGTAAAGATCCGACAATAACTGCCTGCATTACGCAAGCAAATCGTCTCCTTTCACAGGAATCTGATGCGACCTTTGTTTCAGGAATCCAGGTTGAGAATCTGCGTGAACAATATGAACACTGTCTACAGCGAGGCGGTGCACACACACATAGTCTTTACTTAATTACTGTATATTTTGGTGCATACTGTATTTTGAAGTAAATGTGCTGCTTGTAAAATAAAGTATGTATGAAAAGCCAATTAAGAAAGTAATGTAATGTTTATATAATAATGAATAAACTAGCAAGCCACGACAACACACTGCAAAATTTATATCATCAAGTTAATCAATTATGTTTAACATTTTAAAATCAATTTCAGCTGCTTTTGTGTTATTACATTATTTGTTCTCTGATTATTGATGGATGCATGCTGAGTGAATGAGTCAATGAAATCAGAAACAAGATATAAGCTGGGAAAAATGTAAGCTTTTATTATTATTCAATAATAATAATAATAATAATAATAATAATAATTTTAGAAACTGCCCCAACACATTTCCTTTGTTCACATATCCATGTTAAATATTCCCTATTTAAAACCTTTAGATTCATGTTAAAAAATAAACTATAAATCAAACCCATAAATAATTATTAAAACAAAAGTACAACATAAGCCCAACTTTTTGGTTCAATGCGCATATAACATTTAAAAATCATAAAATATGAACATACAGTATGACAACAATAAGAGGAGCCTGATTGTTGTTAAACAGTGTACAGTATTATATCTTGAGCAACAATGTAAACCGTGCTGTAACTCAAAAATCTGGTAGTATCACCTGCTTTCGAAGCTTTCTGACACCCCGTCTAAAACCGTCTTATCTTTTTTGGTCTGAACTGGTTATGTCGTTTAGACTGGAAAAAAAAAAAAAAAGCTAATTGCATAAGCAGGCAGCCTGAAACAATAGGCATAAAGATGAACGAATGAAAGGAGAAAAAGGTACACTGACTGCTGATAGGAATGCAAGGGATAATGGTGACTAACAGATTGTCACATAATAGAAAGTTTCTCATGATAGAAAGTTCTGGTACCAAAACTCCACCAAGTCAACTTCTGTTGCCTGAATGGACAGCTGAAGATTAACAAGCGCACAGAGCAAAACATATGTCTCAGTTTAAACTCTTACCTTTTTCAGTGTTTCAGTATGAATATCTTTTAGGTCCTATCCTGATCAGTAGATAGTGTAATCTATTCGAGAGACTAACATGTAGAACGGTTTGGTATACAGGAGGGATGTCTCCTCATGAGCAAACTTTTGTTGTTGTTGTTGTTGCTGCTGCTGCTATAATTGCGTCAGTTAATGTAACACAATATGGCTACCAGAGGAGGTAACAGTTAATGCACCCATTTTATCTACTTCACACTGTATTTTAAACTATCGGCATGAAAGACACACAGATTCTACCACAAGACATAATGTGTCGCTGTTAAAAACCTGATTATTTTTTTCTTGTAGTTCTTATTTGAGTGTTTTATTCTGATCTTCTGTAAAAACAAAACTAACTTACTCACCATACTATCCTTCACACAGAAACATAATCATGCTAAATCTATTTTTAAAAAAAAGTTAAATCTAGTGTTTGCATATATTTTCATTCCTATAACATATATAGGATTTTGAGTCTCATAACTGTGTTATATACTATAGTGTAAATTATTTTATACATTCTATATCTATTTACATTAATACAACTACAAGTGTGTAGTTCTCAACGGTAGGTCCTACAGCTTTTGGAATTGTCCAGTATATAACTAAAGGGGGGGAAAAATAAAGGAAGGGCTACTTTTAGAAGTAACTTGTACGGCTCATGCTGTTTTAGATAAATCTGTTGATTATTTGTGCAGTCGATGCGATTATCATCATGCTAATCCTGCAAATTGATTAGCATGCTCACAAACCCAATGTGACAGCTTAGATTTCTGCCAGAAGCGACACATACTATTTCTGCTGTTCAATCAGACATCATATACAATCATATTTAAAAATCAGTGCAAACCCTGAACTCGCCCGTCGAGAACGATTTTTAAACTTTCAACCCTCTTCAGCCCTTTCACTTCTTGTGTGCTTCCGTCTTTTCTTCAGTTTTTCAGAAGACATATCTAACATGCAGTTCAGTAAAGGTGAAAGAGGAGAAGGAGCGAGAAGGAGGAAGAAGAAGAAGATGATGACCTCTCCTGGTCACATTTTTTGTAGAGCTATTTGTGCAGGAGAAGTGTGAGGTAAAGTCCACTCACTGCACAGTCTAGATTTTCCCGAGACGGCTGTGCATCCACTGTTGTGTGAAACCGTACTTTTCTATCTGAAAGTGGAGAATAAATAAGCGTTTCTTCATTCCTCTGACACAGCAGGAGGCAGCATGCCCTTCTCTTTCAGGTGGTTGCGCAGCGTGTTGAAAATGTTGAGCTGCTGTGCAGGCTGAAGGACTAGCAGCTGCTGTAGCACCTTACTGGGGTTTGGACCCCTAAAGGCCAAAAGCAAATTGGTAAGTATTTATCATTTTTTTAAACAATTTCAAAAATTGTTATTAAAATGATACCAAAATTATTCAGTGTATTGATAATGGTTACAGTTTTTTTTGTCATTGTATGACTTTATTGTTAAATCATCCATAATCTGTCAGGTTAATGTACTATTATTATACAAATTACTTGCTTCCACTATAAAAGCACTTCATTCACTATTTGATCTTCTCAAATGCATTCAGATACAGGACGTTTTGTAGATCAAGGTTATTTATGCCATCTATTAAATGACAGATTATCAACCCGGGCCCTGAACCGACTGAGACTTGAACAGACTCTTCAAATTAAGCCCTCTGCTGGTATCTTACATAAACTGTTTTTTTTTTTCTCTAAAAAATCTCTCCTTAAGAAACTACAAAAACATAATGTCAAGAGCAGTATAACTTCTATTTAACTGTGTATAATTATTTGTATAATTCAATCTTTTATACCTGATTGTACTTTTATATCTTTCATATTGTACATATTTCTTTGTGATTTAATAATAAAAAAAAAAAAAATAAAAAAAAAATGTCAAGAGCACACCTAACCAGTAGGTGGCGATATACCTCGAACTGTAAGGCCATGTTGGCCAATCAGAAGCCTGAAAAAATAATCTGAAGTAAAAAAAAACAGATGTAGTGCATGGGGTGCTCACTCTTACAAGCTAAAAGAACTATTTTTCCTGTCCACAAGTCAACACTGAAAATAGGAAGTCTAAATATCACCAATCTGAAAGGGATTCAACAAAAAGTCTAGTTTCAAAGATCTGAAAGTTTGCGAACGTAAGGCTGAAACAAAGTAAAAACTCTTTTTACAAATACTGTACCTACATATATATATATGAAGCCCAAGTCACACACACAACAGCTATAAACATCAGTGTGTTCATTAAACACAAACCAATGAATGTAAAGTCACAGAATATGAAAAATGTGGCTCACATTAAAAAAGCATTGATAACAGTAAACCCACACTACAGTACGTAGGTCAGTAAAATTTTTAAGAAAAAACAGAGAATGTCCTTGTCCTTATCATTTAAAGACTTAAACTTTGATGGACGGATTTGCGAGGTAAACAGCAGGTAAAATCTGTCTGTTTGTGTGTGTTGAGGCAATCAGGGATCATTGCTTTGTTTAATGCACAATGTCATAATCCATCCCTGCATATACAGTTATATTTATGGCATTTAGGGAGGTGCCTTTAGCCAGGTTGACTTACGTTAATCTCATTGTACATCTAAGAAAAGCCCAAAAGTCACAGACTGGTAGAGCTGGGATCTGAACCTGTGACCTACTGTTGAGTAGTCCCAAGTCTTAACCACTGAGCTAACTTGTGTAGTATTAGTAGTAGTAGTATTAACATTAATATGAGAAAAACTTTAACTGACCAGTAGACGTATCCATGAGCCGACACTCTCTTACCTGATAAAGCTTGCTATGTAAACATGGACAAATGTGGCCATCAGATACTGACAGTCAAAGCGGTCCATAATTCCACCGTGTCCAGGAATGGTGTTTGCAAAATCCTGAGGAAACAAAATCCGTTTCAGTGCCAAACACTGTACCTGTTGTATGTTCTTGCTCCTTCTGAATTATTTAATTTAAACTGCAGAATCCTAAATATACTTTAACACTGTGTAGATAATGCATATTGGCATGAAATACTGATTGGACAAGGATTTTAAGACAAAATTTGAGCCAGGACACAAAAGATCAAATAACCATAACGAGAAAATGACCTGGCTTACTTTGATTTTAAAAGCTCTTTTGAATCCGCTGGCAAAGAAGCCACCGAATGGTCCGATCAGTGAGCCAAACGAGGAGAGAGCGATGCTGTGAATCTGAAATGGGTATAAGTTCACCGTTTTCTGTAGAAAAAGAACCAGACAGAAAGAGTTTTTGATATAATAAATCCCTCTAGAGCAAACTGTTGTTTTTTTTCTCCTCAGGCCTTTCAACTCTCATAACCATAGCCTGTTTAATTCTTTGTTTATTTTAGCTATAATACCGTACAAACGTCTTGACCTATCCTTTCTTCATATTTTGCTTCCCAAGAGCCAGAATTTTTTGTATTTTTAATGTAGTCTTGAGAAATAGTTCTCCAGGACTTTTTTGGCTCTCATTTTTGGCAAGTTTTTGGCTCAAATTTTTTAGTGCAGTTCCTGTACCTGAGCAGTTCCAGGGGAATGTTTCTTGTTTTCTAAGCCACACAGTGACATATGAATCATCCATGCTCTAGTTGTTTAGTTGTTTAATGTACATAATTTAATTAAATTTAATATGAAGAAGTGAGGGATGGCTCAAGACTTCTGAACAGTACTGAATGTTTTTAGGTTAATGATAACTGTATATTCTTTATGCATATCCAAATAAGTCACTGAAACCTTTGATTTCCTAAATATATTCATACCCATCTCAGGACATTCTGCACCATCGAAGGCAGTTTGTACTCCTGCATCACAAACAGGTCTGAGGGTTCACACTCCACAGCAAAACGATTAGTCTCACTGTTGTACTCTACTGGACAGACAAAGTACTGGTACTGGGCCAGCAGGTAGGCAAACTGGAATAGACAGAAACACTGTATGTAAGGACTGCATTGTTTCCTGGGTTGTTAATATTCAACTTTTAAAGTTGACGAACTTACAATGAAGCCAAAGACCACTGTGGCGAAGAAGCCTCCAATAAAGCCTTCCCAGGTCTTCTTCGGAGAGAGCTGAATGGAAACAGAGTTTGATTTGTTCTGCTACATGTTTTGCTACAAAATCTTAGCCTTATACAATGATTTACCTTAATCAGAGGTGTTCTTCCAAAGAAGAAGCCAAACAGGTAAGCCATGATGTCATTACAGATGACGATCGATATTGGTACAATAAACCTGTTGTATGGAATAACAGTGTTTATATTCATATTATATACACAGTACAGAATATATAGCCACTGCATACAAAGCAGGGGTGCACAATGCATCTTCTGTTAATCATTGCTGGCCTAGCAATAGTGGCAGAACAGACATCTACATTATGAAAATAAACATTATAATTTAATCCTCTTTTGTACACATTCTGTACAGGTTCCAGTCATGTTTTTTGAGTTTTTCTTTCTTTCTTTTTTTTTATTTTTATACAGGAAGTCCCCGACTTATGAACTTCTTCTGTTCCGGGAGACGGATTCGTTCATAAGTCCGAAGTCTTATACATCTTTGTCGCAAATACCTCTGTCTCATTGAGAATTTTCCGAAATTAGGATTACAGTATACACCATCATGACAGCTTTACAGGACAGCCATTTTCTATCATCGTGATTGCGGACTGATTTATTGAAACTGGTGAGGCCGAATTATTTCTCTTGCACCCCCACATGCACACACCTACAATATACCGAATTTTAGACATTTTATACGTTCACTTACAAACTGAAAATATTGTATATAATGTAAATATTGGTGCACTGCAATGTCTAATTTTTTTTGTACAATACATTTGAACTACCTCCGTGATTTGTTCACATCGACGAATGTTTGTAGATCCTTGGTATGTTCGTATCTGCGGAAATTCGAATGTTTGCAAGTAGGGGACTTACTGTATATTGAAATCATAATGTAGCACAACATAACTGCAATATACTTAATTATTATTATATGCAATATATCGTTGTCCATAAAGAGAAGTATTAAAATTTGTTAAAAAGTGTTTTTTTTTTTTTTTACATTTATATATCTATATACTAGAGTGCCAACAAATTCTGAAGTGACTGCTTGAAAGGTATTGGCATTTATATTAATGCCATTGATCTGATATGTTATATGTAAGATTTTTATTTAACATATACAGTCTTGAGTGTCAGCGCCTTGTAATAGCCTGCATGCTATTCAGCTATGAAAAAGTCTTCATGCTGCAATTATTATTAGAATTTTTTTGCCTCATTTGAGAGAGAGAGAAAGTAGCAAGAGAGCAACTGCAATAACAAGAACTGGTCTTACATACATTAAAAAAAAAATCAAGATGTACTGTTCATTAATAAACTGTATATTGCAGCTGTTGTAAACTCAGTGTGGTATATAAGAACACTCCACGACATGCAGTTATCAATTAATTATTTCCTACAACAGCATGCCCTGTCATTTTTATATTCCTTACATTATTTTAGGAAAATATTTATGTATTCTAAGTAACATGCACTTAGGAGGGATCTCCAAAACATCCAGGCTAAACAGAATGGAACAAAAGACATGAAGTGAGGAAATATTTTAACTGTTTGACGGATTGAGTGTGAAAGACAGAGACAGGTCTGTCAGGTTGGGAGTGATTCCTGCTTACCAGATCATTCCTTCAAAAAGATTCTGAATGACCAGGTGAGACTGAGTTACCACAATCAACAGAGTCACATGGGTCCAAGCAAACTAGAATGGCAAACACATACACAGAGACAAATACATAATGTTTATGGAACAGCAAAGACAACATCTGGCTAATGAGGACGATGAAGTTAAAAATAGGGCAATATAATACACTCATACTCTTACAGATATTCACAAATGTTAATGTGATATAAAAATGGACGATCAGATTGAAATACTGAGAAAAAAACAGCAAAGAATGTTTGTTTAAAGATTAGAGAGATAGCAGTGACCTCTGATTTTTCAAAAGAACACAGTTATACATATTACAGTTAGGAACATGGGAATAAAAACCTCAAACATCTATGTCAGTATGCACTTGCAACACTTCTGTCAGAGAACAGAAGGACAGCAATAATCTGCAGATTACACTAGTTTAGCCCATGAGGGTTAGCAACCCTAGGTCAAGAGTTCATCTGCATTCACTAGCTAGTTCACAAGCCTCAAGTCAGTAAAAAAAAAAAAAAAGCTTAATGATATGTAATATATAAGATAAGTCCTTTTTCAAGCGTTAGCAAGCTTACAACTAGTCAGTGCACTGTCACTTCTGTATGCCAAAATACACTATACTGCCAAAAGTACTGCCTTCACAAGCATATGAACTTGAGTAACATCCAATTTTTAATCCATAGGGTTTAATATGATGTAAGCGACCAAGCCCAACTCCTGAAAAACAATATCACATCGTAATCCGGCCTCCACCAAACTTTACACGTGCAGTCAGACAAGTACAATTCTTGTGTTTCGGATTCCTAGACAGAGAAGCGTGATTCTTCACTCCTGAGAACACGTCTCAACTGCTCTAGAGTCCAGCGGCGGTGTGCTTTACTCCACTGCATCCGATACTTTGCATTGCACTTGGTGATGTAAGGCTTGGATGCAGCTGCATGGCCATGGAAACACATTCCACACAATGTTCTTGAGCTAATCAGAAGGCCACATTAGATGTGGAGGTCTGTAGCTATTGACTGCAGGAAGTTGGTGAATTCTGTGCACTATACGTCTCAGCATCTGCTGACCCCGCTCTGTAATTATAGCTGTGGAATATTTAGTAGAGAGGAAATTTCACGACTGCACAAGTGCCATCCTATCACTGTACCATGCTGGAATTCACTGAGCTTTAGAACTGATCTTCATGCCTAGGTGCTTGATTTTATACACCTGTAACCATAGAAGTGATTGGAACACCTGAAATCAATTATTTGGATGGGTGAGTGAATACTTTTGGCAATATAGTTCATGTCACTCTAACTAAAGCACTTTCATGTTGCTTAATAACGCTCAGCGCATAAACCTTATCACAAGGCATGAAGCATTTTTCACACACAATCTATTTTCATATTTTTACACCTTGGACTGCTTCTAAAACTTCCAAATTAACAAGACTATAAGAGGAGATTCTTGTTTATGTTAGTGCATGCATGCTGTATCAGTGGTACACACCATATAAAACTGCAGGCGGTAATGCTTCTTCACTAAGCTCAGAACAAACATGCAGAAACCTGTGAAGAGCAAATAACATGCAGTCAGTTTTATCTGAACACTGGGGTGTTTTAATACACAATAAGAAATACTTACTATATAGGAAAGGGGAAGGGCTTGATATACAGATTTACAGTAGGTATTAGAAATGGTTTTATCCAGTAAAAAAAAAAAGACACTCTTTACAATCATGGTGAGCTGAAAAGCATCCCAGAAACGTGATATTTGAAAAGTGAAAAAACATTGCTAGGGCAAAAGAGGCAAACTAGTGCCCTTCTGCTGATGTAGCATAACCGCCTCAAGGTTTAGCACGTTATGCGATGCCTTCCTGCTCACCAGGGTTGTAAAGAGTGGTAATGAGTGCATGACAGGGTAAAATGTTTAACTTTATTTCATTTTAAAATGTTGCTTGGACTAACAAAAGTTTTACTATATTCATGTTATGTCTGAATTACATTAAATTTATCATCATATCGTATAAAAATCCAATATTATTTGTGTTGTGCCATGCTTCTAGTAATTATAAATACACCGCCTGGCAAAAAAAAAAAAGCCACTTTAGAAGGGTCAAATTATTGGGCAGCATCAAGCAAAAAAAAAAAAAAAACTAAGAAGGTGTAAAATTAGTGGAACTCGGTTAAGAACCCTTCTACACATTATTAAAACCTGGAAGGATAGTGCTGAACCATTAACTTTGTGGAATAAATGTGGTGGGGAAAAAAAAATCATGACTGGAGATCACTTAAAGACTTGGTAAAAGTGCATGGTAAAAAAATTAATTGTAAAAACCAGAGCTTTTCTTCCCTGATGGAACAGGGATATTCCAGGACTCAAATTGTGAAAGAGTGATTCAGGGAGCAAAGAGTGAATCATTTTCACATATGACCTACACATTACATCGTCTGGTGCAACCAAAGCTAAAGATGACTGAATAAAATATTTTTTTTGGCCAGGCAGTGCAAATTTTCAAACTACAGTAGCAATATATAGCGATTAAAATGGCTGATCAAAAAGGGCAAAACAGCTTCAGTTTTTATTCAACCCAGAGAACTTTTCAAGCAGATTACAATCTGGGAGTGAAAACTGAATCGGTTTAACCCTGTTATACTCACCTGCTAAGTACAAAGTGAAAGAAATAAAACGATGATAACGAACAAGGAACTGCAAGGGTTCCTCCCTTTGGACTAATGCACCAAAGTAATCCGCTACCGTTTCCCCATAAAAGAAGTAGTTGACACAAATCAAAAAGTACCTGAAATGTAGAAAAATACTTGTATTAGTTTCTGTTATCACCATGTTTTTAAATATGAACAGTATTATATTGGGTATTGACTTCTATTTCAAATACCATGAAATGTTATTGTTTGGTTTAAGTGGGAGTATGTTATGTATATAAGGCTCTAACTTGGAAGTGCACTTTGCTCAAGTCCAGTTAATCACCAGTTTATCTATGGGCAGATATGGAGGAAACTGTGTGTGTGTGTGTGTGTGTGTGTGTGTGTGTGTGTGTGTGTGTGTGTGTGTGTGTGTGTGTGTGTGGCTTGAACAGTAAGTTTGGAGGCATTGAAAAATTATATATCTAAAAAGTATTTATTTATTTATTTATTTTTTACTCGTGTTGAAAGTAAGAAACATGGCTGATGCAAGGATATTCACAGTAGTTATTGAAAACATGCAATTATTCACCTCTCTTTTACTATTTTCCCCCCCAAAACATTTGGATTAGAACTATACAGAATATTTTTACTTACCAGCTCAGTGTTCTGAACCATGGAAGTTCGTAGGAATGGTAAACTCTATATCCGATGGTTATGATTTCATGAAAACACTTGATTTGAACACCCATAACCTACAAAACACACACACACACATTTGAACGGATAATTTATTATAAACCCATCGGTACCCCGTTTAGAGCTCTCTAACTGAATAAAGCATATTATACCAGAGAGCTGCTGAACTCTTCAATCTGATTGGTCAGAAGGTGTTAGTTAAGTTTCTATAAACAGCAATTGTGACAAGAGTGCTTAGATAGATATAACTTTATTGTAATTGCATAGTACAGATTATTTGTGCAATGTACAGTATATATAGAGATAAAGTGTGTGTGTGTATATACACACACACACACACACACACACACACACACACACACACACACACACACACACACACACACACACACACACAGAGTCAGCGAAGAAAATGTATATACACTTCATCAGTTGTTATCTATGCCTTCTTTTTTTATTATGCCAGCAACGTGTAGTATTACGTTTCCTCTAAAGATGTCAGTAGTCGCACCATCATTGATGCTATCATATTTAATAACTGAATTTAATAATTTTCATGTTGAAGTGTGTATAAATTTGACTGACTGTATATACAGTATATATATATACACATGATTTATACAAATGTAGTTATGTGGGTAATAGGGGATAAATTGTATGGCAGATGATGAATATAATCTAATGATAAACTGAATTTCTTAAGTTTTGTGGAATTTTAAACCATTAAACAAAGCTTGTAATGAACAAGTATTGTGTCTTTTTTTTTAATAAATCAAATTTTGATTTATTAATTGACAGATTACTGTTGCATAAGTGGAATAAAACACTTCAGGATATGCTGGTGTTAGATACTAATCAGATTTGAGATATTAACAGTAACTCTGGACTCTATCACACCACCGTGTTGTTAATTATCTTCCTAAAACTGAACTACACTGATCCTGTGAACCCTTGGGGAGTCACACGTTAGTGCCGTGTGTTGCCTAGCTTGTTTTCCACTACAGAAAGAGACAGGGCTTAAATGCAAACTTACCACAAATATAAGCATAATGGGTCCCAAATAGATGATGAGGAAAAAGCCTATGATCATTGTAAGTGATAAAATCCCTCGCACCCACCAGTTCTTCCATCTGTATGAACATGAAAGACAAAATAAAATCAGTAAAAAAAATAAAAAAAAAAAAGTCTACATCTTTTTTTGCACAAACATGCTTCATTTAAATCCTTATTGAACCTTTAATGAGCCTAGAAACAATCAAAAAGGGGAATACATTTGGTTAAAAAATAAATATGCATGGTGAATATGTGTTCTCAATTTTGTGGAGTGTAATTCGTCAATGTCTACTCTCCAACTCCTGGAACAAAAATAGGAAGCATGAACTCCAAATAGAAACCGGGATTATAAATATTTCTCTGTTGAAATACGTGTGGGTGTGTGGTTTCCAGTCTGGTGTCCAGTGGCATCACATACAAGCATAAGATTGCAACACTGCATGACTGACGAGTGAGACTGCTTTTAGCATTTGACCTTAGACATGAACTCTACATGATTCAAAGGAGCCGTTAGAGCCATCATGTGTTGCAAAAGACTAACATATATAGTTTCTTCTGCAAGTATTGAAATATTGGCAGAAAGGCCAAATCATTTGGGTTTGAAATTTAACAAAAAAGAGAAGAAAAAAAAAACACCCATATGAGACAACAGATTATTTCTTGATATTCACATCTAGACATGTTAAGCAACTTATAATAAGGAAAATCCCTTAAAACTGAGGTGGATACATGTGCATGTGCTTATATGGAAGCCTTGCTAGTATGTGTTAATGAGGAGGCTTCAGACTTCAAAATGTGTATTTGGATTTGTCAGGTAGAAATAAAGTTATTACTTTTAGAAAGGGTACATTTTACCACTACCTGAATGACCTTGCAAAAATGTAGAACCATATTATTATTATATATATATATATATATATATATATATATATTTTTGGTCATAAAAACAACCGAAAAACAACCATAAAAACATGCGATCATGTGTACCTGCACTATTTCTTTGTCTTTGTGACCCAGTTAAAAATTTTTTTTGCTGAGTCATGTTTGGGAAATCGGTTAAAATACTGCACAATCCTTAGCCCTAAATACAGTATGTTAAAAAAAATCATATAAATATAAAATATATATATGTTTTGTAAAAAAAAAACAGCAAAACAAACAGTTGCAACAGTTTCCAAGTTGTGCAAATACTCGAATTTTGGGAAATTATGGCTTCCTCTTCTTTTGAGCTTATGGGCAGACGGGTGCAATAAAGCTTAGTAACCCGTCATATGGATAACTGAGACAACAGTTAAAGTTCTGGCAGCTTGAAGAAAGTGTGAGAGAGATAGACTGTGTGTGTGTGTGTGTGTGTGTGTGTGAGTGAGCGAGAGCAAAGGGGGTATGGCCTGGGCTGGTTGTCATGACAACAGCGCTGCGGCAGAGACTCAGTATGTAATTCGATCTGTCCCATGTATTTGAATGCAGAAGCGACTGTTCAGGTTCTGATGTAGATATCTCACAAACAGCCGGGGCTAGAGCTTAGCAGTTTTTTTTGTTTGAGAGGAAACACCAAAATGAACATTTCTGCCTGCTTATGCTTAGCTATGTTTAACAGTGAAAATAAGTGCATTTCCACAGCACAATGTGAAGAGAATGCAAGGGATTGGGACTAAACAGATGTGTAGCCGTAAGAAAACCACTTACTGGGGAAATACAGTAAAGGCTTCAGTTTGCTAGGGAGCATAAAGAATTTAATGTGGAGCAGTGAAAAATGGTCATGTGGTCAGATGAGGCCAGATTTACACTGTTTTGGTAGCATCAGGGTAAGAAGAGAGGAAGATGAAGTGATGCACCCATCATGTGTAGCTCTTACTGTACAAGCCTGTGGGGGTAGTGTTATGATCTGGGGTTGCTTCTGTTGGTCAGGTCTACTACTGTAGGTTTAGCAATATTATGTGCTCAAAAAAAAAAAAAAGGTCAGCTGACGACCTTGATGTACGGACTGACTAGGTTTTTCTATCAAAGACTTTTTTTCCTCCTCTGACGACACAGGCATATTCCAAGATGACGATGCCAGGGTTCATCAATCTCAAATTGTGAAAGAATGCTTCAGGGAGCATGAGACATAATTTTTACACATGAATTGGTCACCACAGAGTCCAGACCTTAACCCCATTGAGAATCTTTGGGATGTGCAGGAGAAAAGACTTTATGCAGCGGTCTGACTCTGCCATCATCAATACAAGGTCCTGGAGAGAAATGAATGCAATATTCAAATATTAGAATGTGTTCGTATTTTGTTTTGGACGGGCAGTGTATTTAATATTTTATGGTTTGCAGTCAAGGGCATTTTTAATTTACATTTGATCATAGCAACTGGTCTTTACTGGCATTACAAAGGAATTCATTTCACTGACTATAAGAAAAGCAGGAATGTGATTCACCGATTAATAAGTGTGTAGGCACATTACATATAATGTAGTAATAATACCACGCTGTGACATGGCCTGAAAATCAGTTTAGCGCTAACAGCAATATAAGATGCCACTCGGCTGACTTGCAGGAATGTGGGTGTGTAAAATGGCACAGAAGCACATATCCCCACTGAAGGCACTTGTTCATTCACAACAGTGTTCATAAAGCGAACAAAGTAACCACAGATAAATGAGATGGGCTGCAGTGCTGTAAAATATTCTCAGTGTGGGCACATGTGAGAGGGCAGATGCAGCAAGTCAGTCTTCCAGGAAATCATGGTGCATGAGATAGATACTGTCAATAAAAAGAAAGCGAGACATACAGACAGAGAGAGAGAGAGAGAGAGAGAGAGACACAAGCCATCAGAAATAGTGACAAGCCCAGATGCCCCCATTCAGCAAATTTCCATGCTTCAAATCCCACTGAACAGAGTAACGAATGCTGACCCCCAGCGGAAAGACCCCTGTAATCCTCTTGCGATTATGACGCATTTTGAGCCACATTTCAGCCCCATCATCTGCCATGCGGAAGGCCCGGGTTCGATTCCCAGCCAGTGCCCAAACCCTAGCCACTGGATCCAGTACCGATCCCAAGCCTGGATAAAATAGGAAGGTTGTGTCAGGAAGGGCATCCATCATAAAACCCTGTGCTAAGCTTGTGTGAAACCCCTTGTCGGGAGCAGCCACAACAAAACATCAGAAACTACTTCTAGTTTGAATAAACAAGGCTTCAGATGTGAGCAGTATTGCTCTCAAGACAACACTGGGGTTGTTTCAAAATATCTAAGAACGAGTGGAAAGCTGTGCATGGTTCATGTTTTTGATTTATAACGTTAGCTGCTTGATCAGGAAAAAACAGTCTGAACTGAGAGCGATTAAAATTCAAGTGAATGTGCAACTTAAGAACCACAACTACGCTCTGTGGTTATAGTTTTATTCTCACAATATAATATCATCTTATTTAAATTGATCATGCCTAAATTGAGTCATACAGTATGTCCAGTATAGGTAGATAGAAATTACTTTTGAAGTCAACTTGTGAAGTCTAGGCCGGCGATTGAGGATGTTTCCATTCCATACTCTGCTGTTTACTCTCAGGCCCGTATTGATGAACCCATGTCTCGTCACTAGCATTGATTATTTTAAGAAACTTTTACCTTCCTTAGAAATGTTGTTTGCAGACAGCCAAACACTTTTTTCCATACAGTGCACAAAGTCTGTGATAAATAATGGCACCTCAGTCTACACCCTCAGACCACAATAAAAAGAATTGTTCTTTCGTGCAAATCAAAATTGTGGAAAATTTGCTCGCACCGCAATTACAATTGAACACGTGATGTGCACAGTAGCCTTGAACAAAAGTTTTAATATAACCGCAGTGCAGATCATTTTTGACTCGCCCTCATATACACTACCGTTCAAAAGTTTGGGGTCACTTGCAAATTTCTTTGTTTTTGTTTAGTGATTTATTTTCTACATT